>CM028357.1:49220437-49302074 GCA_016618105.1 Dendrobium huoshanense | reverse complement strand
CAAGCATTTTCGACCGACGATTGCGTGGTTACACTTGGACGATCATTGGACGCCATCCGCCACCACCTCCTCCGGTGAATACCTTTCCAACAACAAAGTCTTTCATCGCCTTCATCATAGTGGTGCTCTTCATCCTCTCATGGTTCCTTATTCTCCGCTAAAGCCCAAGAGTGAACGAGCGAGAGAGAAAGGGTACTCAAGGTGAACTTTTTTATTATTAATTGCGGGATTTTTGTTATGAGCATTTAAGTGTTTCCTTTATCTTTGAATGATAAGATTGGTTTGGTAAACTCAAAAGCACATCTTCGCCTAAGCAAGTTAATTACTTTGAACTATTTAACCCTTTATTTTTGTTGGCAATAAAATTTGTGTTGACAAAGCCTTGAATAATCTTCATTTTAATTCCTAAATTGCAATTCCTACGTTGATTCACATCAGCTTTCTTACTGCTTCTTAAAGCAACTTTCTAATACAAAAATTTTAATTTTTGTACTAAAAAGTTGCTTTAAGAAACAGTAAAAATGCCTTTCTAAAGAAGCCTTTTATTATTTCCAACACTGTTTTGAGACATTTGTCCGTTATTGTTACTGTGGCTTGGTTTGGGAGGGTTTTCTTATTGCTTTTTATAAAAAAAAAATTTAATTTTTATATTAAACTTCTTTAAAAAATAATAAGAAAATCATCCTAAATGAAGCCTATGTTTACTTCCACTTACGTTAAGAGGGTAAAAAATAGGTATTGTTAGCTAATGATAAAATTGGATCCTGACAACCACAGGATATTGCTTTTTTGCGACTTCTTCTTTATGTTAAGTATATGACTTGATTAGTAATAAATTTAATTTGTTTGAACTTTTTTTTTACAGATAACGGCTAGTCGAGCCTCTTGTGACCTTTGTTGATATATGCGAGCTGGTGGCGATTTTATTTTATTTACCACATTATAGTAATGTTATAATTGGTTTTTTAGTATCATATAATTATAAATTCTTGTATTTATTAAAATATATCACTGATACAGAAACCATATGACTGCATCACATTCATACATGACATTTGATTTATTTTGGACGGCCGAGATTGAATTCAATATTTTGATTAGAAGTTATCATGAACTTGATTTCTGTCAACCAAATTGAATCGTATAGTTGATATTTGATAAACCGTATTTAGGCATTATTGAAATGACTTTTTATTTAATTCTCAATTTCAAGGGTTTCACGGCAGGTATCGTTTGCGTTTTCATTATTCTTCTGGGAAACAATTTGATATGAATCGGATGAGAGAAACAATGGTTGCAAATATGACTTCTTTCAATTCATGCCTGTTTGAGATGGCTTAATTTTGCCTTTTCTGTTTTGAAATTATAAAATTATTTTTGAGCTGTTATTTGTTTGTGACACTTTTATAAAATTGTTTTTTATGATACTTCAATTTTGTACTGTTTTAAAAGTTTTTTTAGTATTGACTTCTTCGTTAAAAATCAACATTCTCTTAGAAAAAAAAAATTTAAAATTATCTTTCATAAAAGACATCGGGTAATCATTACAGAACCCTGCATTGGGTATCCATACCCACATTCACCCATGTACCCACTCATATCCAATGGATATGGGTAGGTATGGGTACGCCCATGGCCTTATGGGTGAGTATAGGTGGGTACTAAATATCGAGGTATAAATTTATTTACATTGCTAATCACCGTATATCTTACGTATACAACTGCAATCATCACTATGTATTGTGCAACACTTAACCACGATACGAGTACGATAAATTTTGATATGCGACTTGAATGATTATCATTATAGCAAATGACAATAAGCCTCAAGGCTATCAGTCCGTGGCAGACTGCGTTTAAAAAATATAGAAAGTGGGTGGATATCAGGGGTACAAAATACCGGAAGTCACCATGGGTGGGTGTGGGTGGGCGAAGCCCGTCTGAGTAAAACATGGGTACCCAACCAGGATCTCATGTAAGGCTTTGGTAATCAAACGAAGTCTTAATTGACATATTTAAACAGTTCAACAAGTCGCATGTTGGGCTAGAAACTCAGCTTTTTAAAGTTAGAAATTTTGTATGAAACTATTGGAAGTCTACACTTTGTCGCATTTGTGAAGAAATATAATTCTAATTTTTATAACTTGGTTCTCAAATTTCAAAATTTTAAAGAACCAAAAAGTAAAATCTCTAATAAATTTTAACCTCAAAAAATTTATCAGGACTGCACTTGCACCAACTTATAACTTTATTAAAGGGCTTTTCGATCTGATAAGAAAAAATATAGAGTAAAAGAAATCCAACGTATTGAAACATTGCAACCACTTCTATTTGTATAGACCAAGTTGCCCTCCTCTCATATAGATGAGGCAATATTTCTCTAAAATTTAAAATAAAGAAATATCATCTCTCCTATTTTAATTTGAACTATATTTTTCTTACATAACATCTAATGAAGCATCTATGAAGGATCAATAAATTAAAAAAATAATAATAATAATAATTAAAAAAAAGGTCAATAAATTAATATTGAATCCTAAAATTCAGTCAACCCCTTCTCTTGTTAATACCTACAAATATATGCTGAATTCAGATACAAGATTCCATAATAAAATAAAATACTCAGCAAAGACAACTAATATTAAAAATTGGCATTTCTTAAAATTTTGAGTTCCATGTAATATACTTTATATGAGAAAAAAAAAAAAAAAAAACATTACTGAAGTAACAAAGAGAGGAAAAGATCACCATGCATGGTTATTACCGAAAAATATTACGTGCGGCGTCCGGATTCATCTCAGTTCGTCCAGAGACGAATCCGGACACGTCACGTCACCCGGGGACCAGTGCATCTGGGTGATGTGGTGAGTCCGAATTCATCTCCGGACGGTTCGGACGCTGCATGCAATAATCTCTCATTCATACCTGCACTAACTGGCTGCATGGTTTTCTAATTCAACAGGAAACAGCCTATTTGTTATCTTTGATCCTTTACAGGCATGTATTTAGCAACCCAATCCAAATTTTGACAATTGGAGAAGCAAAATTTTAGCTTCACTCAAAGCAAAATGCATGGCTAGCATAAATAATTGAACATAAAACTATTAATATATCATAACCAAAAAAATTGCTTCCATAACTAGGTTCACATCTTTATTTTCCATGCAAATTATGCATGATCCTCTCTCAAATTTCAATTTCTATCAAAATACTGAAATCCAAATCTAACAGACACAAAATTAAACACTGGAAAAACACAACCTATAAAAAGAATGGATTCAATGCTTAGCTTTAAAGACAGTAGCTATACATGGAGCAGAATAAATTATGAGCAGTGCACAACCAATTCTAAAAAGAACAATAGATTTGTAAGCATAATTAGATTTTACTGACAGCAGTCTTGCAGACTGGGCATGCATTCTTCTGTAGAAGCCACTTTCTTATGCAATATATATGATAGCTGTGGCCACAACCCAGCTTTCCCACTTCATCGTCCATTTCATATTCTTCCTGTGAAAAGAGAACAAATAACACAAAGCTACTACTACTATTTGAGTAAAATTAGGAGGTTGGAAAAGACAACATACTTGGCAAATGCTGCACTTTCTTTCCATCTCAGTGGATAAGAGCTTATCAAATATCGAGAGCTTCGCTTTTCTGATGTTGCGTTCAATTTCTTCTTCTCTCAAGCCAGTGCTGACATGCCCAATCTTATCACCAAGTTCAAGCAATTCCTGCAAATTGGGAAAATTAGATAGCCAAATATATAGGAAAAAAAATTATGTCAGCAAGAGCACATTTTATAGTCCAAAAATAATAGAGAAATTTAAAGTAGACCCGAAGATAAACAACAACAACATCAAGCCTTTATCCCACTACGTGGGGTCGGCTACATGAATCCTTTTTCTCCATTGTGTTCTATTAAAAGTCAAATTCTCGTTTAAATCTAATAAAGAAAGGTCATTCCTAATATTTTCTAACCAAGACTTTTTAGGTCTACCCCTACCTTTCTTAACATAAGTCAAATCTAATACCTCTACTCTCCTAATCGGGTCATCGGAAAGCCGCCGTTTTATGTGACCAAACCATCTAAGGCGACTCTCTCTAATCTTATCTTCTACTGGAGCTACTCCAACCTTTTCACGTATATGCTCATTTCGTATCCTATCTCTAAGGGTAAAGCCACTCATCCACCTGAGCATCCTCATCTCTGCCACACTTAACTTAGTATTATGCTTCTCTTTTAATGGCCAACATTCGGCACCATAAAGCATTGCAGGCCTCACTACCATCTTATAGAATTTTCCCTTAAGTTTGAGGGGTACATTTCTATCATATAACAAGCCCGATACATTCCTCCACTTCAACCATCCAACTTGAATTCTGCTGATAATATCCTCATCTATTTCACCATCACTCTGAACAATAGATCCAAGATATCTAAAACGTGTACTCTTATTAATGACTTGATCGCCCAAAGTCACAATCCCCTCACTAGGTCAATCCAAGATATCAAAATTACACTCCATATATTCCGTTTAAGATCTACTCAAGCGAAAACCTTTAGACTCTTAAGGTTGACCTCCATAATTCAAGTCTACCTTCAACTCCCTCTCTAGTCTTATCAACAAGAATAATATCATCAGCAAAAAGCATACACCAAGGTACATCCTCTTGCAAATGTCTAGTGAGAACATCCATGACTAAAGCAAAAAGATATGGGCTTAAGGCTGATCCTTGATGTAACCCAACCGAAATAGGGAAATACTTGGTCAATCCACCTTGTGTTTGAACACAAGTAATAACTCATGCATACATATCTTTAATGATTTGAATATAAGCATTATTGACTCCTTTCTTTTCAAGAACTCTCCATAGTACTTCTCTTGGAACTTTATCATATGCTTTTTCTAAATCAATAAATATCATATGTAGATCCTCCTTATTTTATCTATATTTCTCTATCAAACCTCTTAATAAATGTATGGCTTCCATAGTCGACCTACCTGGCATGAATCCAAATTGATTTTGAGAAACATTAGTATCACGCCGCAACCTATGCTCCATAACTCGCTCCCATAGTTTTAAAGTATGACACATTAACTTAATACCTCTATAATTCACACAATCTTGTGCATCACCTTTATTCCATTTCTGGGTTGTACTATATCCATTTTTATAAGTGATGAGATGCTCATTCCTTTTCTTAAATAAGGTATTAGCAATTGAAAAATCATAAGCTAAATAAAAATCTAATATGATCTTGCCACCTTCATTTGTCGTTCCAAATACATGGCCATCATGAATGCTTTTAAAATCATCTACCTCTCTACCAACATGTCCATTTAAATCTCCTCCAATAAAAACTCTTTCTTCAAGAGGTATATTTTGTATTAATTCTTCTAAGTCATTCCAAAAATTTAATTTAGAACTCATATCTAAACCTACTTGAGGAGCATAAGCACTTATAATATTAACAATCTTATCATCAACAATAATCTTTAAAGCTATAATTCTATCTCCAATCTTATTAATTTTTATAACATTATCCTTTAAACTCTTATCTATAATAACACCTACACCATTTCTAGTACGACTCATACCCGAATACCAAAGTTTAAATCCTAAACTATCAATTTCCTTAGCCTTCTCTCCAACCCATTTAGTTTCCTGAATGCACAAAATATTTAACTTCCTATGAATCATAATGTTTATTAATTCCATTAATTTTCCTATAAGGGAACCTATATTCCAAGTTACTATCCTAATTTTAGTTTCATGGACTAGCTTCTTTGCCCACATCCGTCCTTGATGTGGGAACCCTTGCCTATTTAACACTGCACCCGGGCGCCGGTGCAGCGGCCCTTGCACACTTGTCACTGTATTCAGGCCATACAGCGCGTCGCTTACAGGGGACACCCTAGCATTAACACAATTTCTTAAAGGATTCATGTCATTATTGTTCGACAAGTTTTACGCTGGCTGTCGACTACCTAACGCAACCCTCCACTTTTCTCATCCAGGACTTGGGACCTGGCAACGGCAGTGTTATAAAGTAGACCCGAAGATAAACCAATAAATTTTGAAGACATTCATATAAATGTAGATGCAGAACTTCAATGTTCATAATTATTATTTTTTTCAAAAAACATGCTTAATGTTATATATCATGATAAGGTGTTTCTCATATAATTTATTTTTCAGAGATATATTGTGCTGAAGCAGGAGAAGTAGAGAAAAATAAGTGGAAACGGAAATTTGGTTACCTCATATGTCATATCGTCAACATCAAGCCGCCAATCTTTATATAGATCATAAGCATCCCCTCCTTGCAGTAAGAGTCTATGGTGCAACAACATGATCTGCTTGAAATAAGCATTGCAAGTAAGAAATGGAAATCAGAATGCATTATGCGAATCAGTAATCAGTAATCTGCTTGAAATAACCGTTCCAATTACATGCGAGTTCTTCACATTAACCAATAATACCCCACAAATAAAACCTTCTTCGAGTATTATAAAACCTTCATCAAGCTAATATGGCACAATGAAGAAAAATGATTCATGTAGCTAATCCCACATAGTGGGATAAAAATTTATTGTTATTGTTGTATCAAGTATTATAACTCACTCAACTACATGGAGCTATCCCCAAAAATAAAACCTTCATCAAGTGTTAGAGCTCACTAAACTAAATGGAGCTATTGTGAGAATAGCTTGTACTTTAACCTTGCTTGGCCTTAGATAGAAACCAGTCAATGCCAATAAAAGCCACAACTAAACCATTGATCTATATTTCATCAATACTTCAACATGAAGTCTTATTGTCCTAATGTCCAAGTTTCATCAAATACAACTATTACATTTAACTGTTAAAGCTAGTTTTAAAAAAAAATATATAAATGAATTAAAAATTAATGTTTAGTAAAACACAGCTCAAAACGGCAGCCTTCTGATGACCCAGTTAGGAAAGTAGAGGTATTAGATTCGACTTATGTTAAAAAAGGTAGAGGTAGACCTAAAAAAACTTGGTTAGAAAATATTAGAAATGATCTTTCTTTATTAGATTTAAACGAGATTTTGACTTTTAACATGACACAATGAAGAAAAAGGATTCATGTAGCCAACCCCACGTGGTGGGACAAAGGCTTGATGTTGTTGTTGTTGTTATTTTAGTAAAACACAACTCAAATGGACACACTCACAATCATGTTTATTATATTGGCTAATAATTGGCAAAACACCAAAGAAAACCTACTGGTACCATAAAGTTTGTTTATCTAGCTATAGAGTGGGGGAATACAAATACATCATAGATAAATATAGTTAAATCATCAAACTTCATAAAAAAAATGTACAATGGCGGTTTTGCTAGTGAAAAAGAATTGAATGAAGATAACTGGACAAAAAAGGGATCATCAATTTCCATTTATCAGGTCGTTGGGAGGGGATTTGTTGCTTATGTAACCAAAAAAGGGCTACATGCATTAATATTGCAGGAGAGGAGAAATAACAGCAAGAATGCTAGAAAATTTAAGTACATTATTTTAGAAGAAAAAAATGAACCTTGAGCAGAATCTTAACAAACAATAGAAACAATTTTTCACAATGAAAATATTTCTATTAATTCAAATGCATTATAACAAACTAATCAAACATATCTCTTAGGAAGATGGATAAATCATTGTGAAAAAATGACAGATGGATGTGGGATTGCCACCTCTTCAAGTTCAACAGGAGGTTGGTGATAATACTCTCGCATGCGAAGGAAGTGCTCAGATGGTGTAAGATCGGCTTCAAAGAGCAAAGCCCGAGGAGACGATTTAGAATCTGTTGTGGAAGAAATCGCTTCTCGGTTTCCAACTCTTCTCCCATAATAAGTCCGCTAGCATAATTAACCAGATAAATAAGAACATAATTATTAATGGTACAAGTCAAATTTAGTAACATCAAACAGTGAAAATTAGTCGATAGAAAAAAAAAAATCAAATTTCAAAACTTTTAGGCCATGTTTGTTTGAAGGGGGTTTCCAATACAACAAATAATAGAAAGTGCATATTTACATTTTAAATTACTTATCCAACTCTAGGAAAAATAATCTCCTTATATGCCAAAAAATTTATGACGGTAGATAGAATATATTTAATATCTTAATTTTATATAAAGATTCATCAAATGCAGATAAAAGTTTAAGAGATGATAATTATTTATGTGAAAAAGTCAAAAAAGCAAAAAATAAAAAACAATTACAATAATTCATTATATAATTAAAGATGCAATAATTCAATCTTTCTCACAATTGAAGAACAAGTATTACATAAATGAGAACCATTATTAGGTTCCTGTTAAAGTGATTATATAAGAGGTGTTGGAGGTCAAAAACAATTATACAATGTCAATCGATCAACAACAATATAATAGCTGCCCATTTCAAAGCTCTTATTTTCTTCTCAATGAGAAGATAATTATTATCAAATTTGAAGCAACTCATGCAAGAGATAATACTGAAAAAAAGTACTCCAATTTATAGAGTTTGACTTTTCACTTTATATCGACATTTACTATTACTATTGATGATGCTAAGCATCAACAATGGCATTGAAGCCATTGGAATCATCTAAAGTTCATAATAAGATACTGCCCTCCAATTAGAACATGGAATAAATTTTTTAGATGATAACGACCTTCTAAGGCTTACACCTTCTGAAATTTTTTGAAAAGCATATACTTTCTGAAGTTTTAAATTTTGAATATCAACAAATGAGGCAAAGATGATAGTTTTCCATCAGCAACGACCTTGGACAGCACTCATCGTCCATTTTAGTTTCACTTTGTAAAACTGGTCGATGGGCTTAGGAAAACACCATCGTAGGCACTCTCACATCCTTATTTTTTAATCTTGTCTATATTTTTGAATGTGAATCCTATTTTCCATCTTTGACTTTTGTTCTTAATCCATACAAATTTGATTTTTTTATTACCATTGTCTGATCACACATTTGTAATTAAAATTTGAATCAACAGAAAAAAGGCAAAAGGCTATGCACACAATATCAAAAAAAAAAAATCTCAGTCAAAATCAGCAAAAAAGAGACGCGGAACCGGATAAAGTTTCCATTTTTGTTCTTTTTAGGAGAGGAAGAAGAAAAAAAAAGGGTAAACCCGAATTCCAAGTATCCTATCACCCTGTTTCTCGAGCAAACCCTGTCTCAAAAGACTAAGCTACCAACCATAATTACAGCAGCGAGTCAGAAAAGCGAACTAACAGGCAACTTGGGATCTTGACGACGGATCTATGCCTACCTTTTTTTTTGTCGCTCGGAAACTTTTGACCCTTTGGAATCTAATTATTTAATTTTTTTGAGAAACTAATTTAATTTTTAAGCTGAGACTCTCTATTTTTTTATTTAATTCAGCCTTTCAATTCCAAGAAAAAAAGGAAAAAAAAATTCAAATCACTTTAAGAACTAAAGTATTTTAGCCTAGATGGAAGTTCTCTGTCTAGCGGAGACTTGAGAAAGGTAACCCAAATAGTTAGGCACTTTAAATAGAATTTGAGAAAATTTTATGTAAGAGATATGCTAAAGTGGTTGCCAATCAATTCAGTTGGTAAAATTTTACAAATCATTGTGAAATTCGGATTGAAATCGGTGAAATTTGTGCTGTACACTAACTATTCTAAATAATTTTTAAAAAAGCTAAATTGTCAAAGAAACTATTATGAGTGGACGATGCAACTACTACAGCAAATTGGTACAGTTGTGTATTTTCCCATTAACTGTCTGTAAATGCATCATCCACATCTGCTAATTTTTCAAAAATGAGATTACTATATAAGAGGCTTCTAAAATATGCTTGAGATAAATTCTGGAATTAACAAAATTTGATAAAACTATATTTAAAATCAGGATTAATAAAATCCTACTTTTATACTCCACGTTCTTTGCATCCAGGTAGCGGTGGAATTAAGAAAGGACTGGCTAGCGGTGGATTTTGTATGATATGAAATTTTTAAGCACTGAAATTCAGTTGCAACTACTTATATTATAAAAACTTCACTGTTTAAATTCAAGGCAAACTCTTTAATCTTCTCTCACGTAAAATTCTAATTCAATCACTTGCTCAACTGAAAAGATTTAAGCAACCCAAGAGTTCCCATATTTACGCAGCATCAGGAGGAACCAAAAGAGTAATTAAGAAAAAAGCCGAATTAATCCCAGTTGTAAGCAAAAAAGTGATACAGTAGAAGAGAATTTTCATAAGACACTTGTGACTGAGTTTGAGGTTCGAGTCCAGAGGAAGGAAGACGATTGGAGAAAGAATAAAGAGTCTTTAGCTTCAGAACAACAGATCATGGTATGGATCGGAGAGCTTGCATGTCCATTCACTGTTAACATAAGCTTTTTCTTTCTCATTCAGAGAAAGCAATATTATCAACAGAATATTATATATAAAAAGTTAAGCAGAGGGAATTTATATCATAACAGCGGCAAGGGTAAGACCAGCAAGAGGAATCAGATCGCAGAAAAGTATTATTCTGAAAAAAAAAAATCAAGATAAAGAACAAATTAAAAATCAGAACGCTCTGAAATGAAAAAAGATTGGGATACCTCTCTTAGAGCCCTCTCCACATCAACCCTGCCCCCTCTCCCCACCATCTCGCGCTGCGAGACCACGCAGTCCACAGAATCATCTCCCGCGAATGAGATCCCTGGGGTACACCACACATCGGCAGCGGCTGAAGACCTATCCTTCTTCTTCTTGTTAGTTCTCCTCCGCCGTGAGCCCTTGCCTTCCCAATCCGCCGACGACCGAACAGCGGCAGCGGCAGAGGATGGCGCGTAGGCCTGAGACGCTGCGGAGGAGGAGCAGCTTAGGCTGCGGAAGGCTGCAGATGCAAATGCCTTCTTCTTGTTGGGAAGCCGAGGGGAGGAAGATATCAGCAGAGGGTTTTGATCTGCGGAGGAGGTGGGTGGGTTCCGAAGACGGAGAAGAGTACGGAAACCACGGCGGTCCAGCGATGATAAGGGGCCATCGGAGTTGGGCATGGTGGTGAGGGATTTGATTTCGTATTTTCTGGAGAGAGAGAGAGAGAGATAGAGAGAGAGGAACGCAGAGACGAGAGGAGAGTAGGCGTAGATTTGTTTGTTTTGAATGGGAGAGGAGAGAGCAGCATATGTCGGAATTTGATGGGAAAAAACAAAGAGAAAGGAGGGAAGGCAAACTAAGGCAAAGACAAAATAAATAAATAAATGATAAAAACATTTCAAATTAAAAAAAAAAATTATGCGAAATTTTTATTTTAATTTTTTGATATAAATTATAGTATGATGAATTTAAAAATTATTAAATCTATTTAAAAATAAATGTTACATCTACTAATTTTAAAATAAACATAATATTCTTTAAGAATGACATTAATTTTTTTATTTATAAATTAATTATTCATATATTATATTTATTTAACATTTAAAAATTCATCCTAACATTTTAATTACCACCCAACATTGTACTTAATAGTGATATTAGGATTAATTTTTTATTAATAAACTATAAAACTATTCATTATTTTACAACTATTGGTTGATCAGTTTAAATAAAAAATTAAATTTGTTACATTTTGTAAATCTTGATATTCATTTGGGTCTTATCAATTTAAATTTACTGAACTGAGACTATGAATATGGATACTTGTTGAATTCAACAAACTCAATATTTAGACCTAAAATCATGAAGACTATGGAATGCATTAGAGAAAAAAATATGTGAAATATTCATTAGAAAATTCATGATGTTGGATGAAGAATAAGAGAAAATAATAAATATCATGTGATTTAATGAGAGTTATAAGGAGATCATAAGGAGTGATTGATTGGGAGTCATAAATGTAGGAGCAAAACTTAAGATACCCTCAACTAAATATCTGATAGAATATTATTTGTTATATGATACTAATTATTGATTATTGATTATTGAATACTATATTGATTATTGTTATTGCTTGTCATTACTAAATATGAATACTGATACTACTATATAAGTTATGGATTGACGAAGATTATTGAATGCTATGATTGAATGAGATCGATTGGATGATAAATACAAAATTATTTATTGATACAGTGACCGATATATATAACATATATATTGATTTATAGATTTCCATATATAATCTAAAGCATACTTTTTCCATTTTAACTTGTATTGATTTCAGTTGTATGATTTTAGTTACTTATTAGGTTATTCACTCATTAGGTGATTTTATATGATTTTAGATAAATGTGAGGAGCCTATGTATTGAAGCTTAACTGTAATGAAATTTTAGGTTTTTTTTTTCATTCTTTTGGTTTATGTAAATTCTTTTGTAGTCTTTGAAGGCATTCGCCAAGAAGTAAAATGATCTCGAATGGGGAAAAATGTTCTTCAAACGAAGAATAAGAAATTACAAGATGTGTCTTAAAAAAGAAATTGTTATATCAAAAGCTAAAGTTCAGGCAAGATCTATATCTCAAAGGTTGTGTAAGACTTCAAGAATTCTTTGGTTTATCATTGTGACATGCATGATCATATATAAGAAGCTCTTAATAGAATACTTAAAGTTTTGTTGAAGGACTGAGTGCATCAGTCTCTCAAAAAGAGTTTTGCAGAGGGTTCTTAAAAGCAATCTATTTATTGCAACAAAAGACTAGGGCCAATATCAAGGAACTATCGCTTAACTAAGTATCCTGAAATTCATACTCAGCTTTAGAAGATGATGTTAGAAGTGATTTGAAAAAGGCATTATCCATTGATGATAAAGAATGTGTTGATATCTTATAAATGCTTTATAATGAAATAATGTCTCTGTATGTGTTATTTTTCCACCGGATGTATGTTTATTCTCTATTTTCATATCTTCATGTGTTAATGTATAACTATGATTATCCTTTATGCAAGTAAAGCATCACGTACATCAAATGTTAATCTAGTTGTTGTATTTGGGGTGACAAAAATAAAATGTAATGCTCTTATATTAATATGAGCAATAATTATGAGTTTTGCTAAGAAATCATAAAATAAAGTTTAGCCAAACTTCTTAAACAGGTAGCCTAGATGCTCTAGTTTGTACAAAGGAGGGCAAGAAGAAGTTATTTTAGGAATTTAGTTTGCCCTAAGTTGTTTAGGGTTTTTCCTCGAATCTTAACTTATGGCGGGGAAGACAAATATAAATTCATTAAAAACTTGTTAACTATTCTTGGTTATTTGTCAAAGCTTGAGTAAATGACTTGTATTAGAAGATATCATATTGAACCTCCATGTGAGTGATCACACCTTAATTGAGGTGTGATAAATGTGACATATTTTTCAAATAATAAGTGAAGATTAATCATTCTTTAGACAATAATTCCTGTTAAAAGTCACAATTTTGACTTTGCTTAGAGAAGAAAAATTTTAAATACAAAAAAATAGATTTTATTATTGTGATAAAAATGATAATTCATTTCTGTTTCTTCTCGTGGTAAGCATCATGGTAGAGGCCGGCGTGGTCGGTGATGATTTCTTGTTCGATAGCATTTTGGTTGGCTGGACTTTTGGTCATCATGTGCTCGTTGGTGATCTTTGTTCTAATTTTCGTTCTTGTTTTTTATTGCTTGGCTATGATGTGGTTGGGGCTCGCTTTCCATCAGCTAGGTTCGTGGCAACCTTGGTTTATGTTTCACCAATTGGATGGTCCGAGCTTGTCTTCTGGTAGCTGGTAGTCTCGGCCTTCTACTGAGCCCTCGGGGTTGTTCTTTTCCTACTATTTTTGCAATTGCTTTTTAGAGCTTGTATTAGCCCCTTTTTCAGGAATGAAATGTTATTTTTGTTGAAAAAAAAATAAAAAAAAAATGATACTTCATCAATATCATAAGACAATCTTACATTGAAAAGAAATTGAAGCTACATATTTGGCATGTCAAGAGTTGTTGATAATAACTAATACATGTGAAGATTTCATGTATTCCAAGTTCAAGATAGTGTCTTTCTTTCATGATCTTTAAGCTTGAACATTCCCGACTTCAATGTATTTTTAATTATGTAAGCACACTCTCATTGATAGCCACAAGGCCACGTAGAAACAAATTTCTAATAGAAATAGGTCAAAATTAAAGTACCAGGCTTTCTTTGGTGGCGGTAGCCGTCTTTAGAATGGCCGAATCTCGTGTCCTTGACACATTACAACGTTATTTTAGTAGTTCTCATAAAAATATTTTTTGTTCAATCAAATTAAGTAAAGCTATAAAAATGCAATTGCCCATACTTATTTGAGATTCTAATCAAGTGTTGTGATGCAAGCCATGTGAGAGAGCTATACAACAATAGTTATATTAAATGGCTTCTCATCCATTATGATATATAGAAGGTGTTTTTACGCATCCAAAAAATGATGATTATTATTATTGGCTCATATATCCATTGAATTAGCATAAGATGAATTATAAAATCAAATTTTGTTGACCCAATTTTTAGATTAAGGAAGTTAAAGTTAATTTAAAAAAAAAAATCAAAGTAAAAATTGATGTATTAGGCATGTAAAATCAGGTAATTATGATTTGATGACTAAGGCATACATAAGGCCTTCAACAGCTAACATGTCTTTGCCTGTATGGAAAGAGATGTGGATGCGTCATTGATGATCAAATGTTGACATCATGCATGGTCCATGTCATGTAGGATGTTCCTGTTTGGCTGTAGCCATCCCATTCAGAATCATCCTACATTTGTTCATATGATATGTTGATAATTTAATACATAACATCATCTTGTTATACAAAGTTGATATTTTTGATAATACATATCTTTCAACTTATTAAAGCTTCCTTTGGAATAATTTTTTAAATAATTTTTTTAATATAAAATTTTTAATTAAAAATTTATACTATTAAATTATTTTAAAAAAAATAATAAGAAAGTTATCCTAAATCAAATCTAAATTTGATGTTATGATGTCATTTATTATACATATATTATATTATAAAGCATACTTATTTTATTACTTTTATTCTAGATTTTTATGTATTTTCATTTATGATTAAATAAAAAAATAAAAAATAATTATTTAGTTTGTATGTCAAACTTAGTTATTAGTGATGTTTCTTTTTAATAAATTTTATAATATTGATTAACGCATTGTTAGCCTACAATTAAGTATAATCCATCAAAATTTGTGGGGGTTACGAGTATAAATGAGTCGAGTATATGCCTGATTGAGCTAAATTTGTTTAGTCCTAATTGAACTCGAGCTGGACTTGTTAAAAAAATTTTTTGCTTGAGTTCGACTTGATTGCTTGATCTCATTTGAAAAGCTCAAACTTTACCAGATTGTTGAGCTCTATTTCTTAGTTTTAAATTAAAATTTTCAGTTTTTATATAGAAAGTTTTTAATATATAATTAATTTAAAAGTATTAATATATAATATATAATATTAATTTAAGTTAAATTTAACCATTTTTAAAGTTAATCGAGCGGCTCAACGATCTTTCAAGCCGAGCCAGGCTGAGCTCAAGTCGAACTAGTGAGCTTGTTAACGAGTCGAGCTCGAGCCAGCTCATGAACCGGATCAGCTCACATACACCCCTAGCGGGGGTCAATGTAACTATCGTGAGCGTCCACTAAACAATAGATTGGGCAAATTTGACCCTTAACTAAGCCTGACTAATTATACATTTGATACTAATAATTTAAACATGTATCATAATTCTTAGAAAAGAAAACCTAAACAACTAGATTGCAGTGACGCTCGCTCTCCCCCTAGGGCTTCTGCCAGCTAGGGCTTTCGCTCTTCCCGGCGGCCTGCCGGCTGGGGCTTTTGCGCTTTGGCTCCATGGAAGTCTTTTCTCCCTGTTTTCTTCATGCAGTGTTTGTTCGTTTTGATTTTTGCTTTGGTTTTTCGTTCTTCCTCTATGGATGGGAGGGAAGAAGTTGAGCGGTCCTAGGTTTTTGAGGGATCGTTCAAATCTAGGTCATTTTTGGAGGCTCTTGTAGGTTCTTCATCTGATGGTTGTTTTCTTGACTTAAAATCTTCGTCCTCGGGTTACCGTCGCTTTGGATTTCGGAAGATGAAATCAAGGCTCTAGCTTTACCCTTTCAGTTTTCTTTGATTGGTTTTTTCCCCTCTAAAAGGCCATCTTTGGATTCTATCCGTAGGTTTTTCTTTTCTCTAAAGCTTTTGGGGGAGGTTTCTGTTACTCTGCTTGATCAAACGCATATCTTGATTAAGTTGGATAACTACCTTGATTATTGTAGGATTTTTTGCCATCGTTCATACTTAGTTCAAAATTGTTATATTAAGTTAACTAAGTGGTCTCCTATGGTTGATGTTGGTATTGAGTCACCTGTGATGCCTATATGGATATCCTTCCCTAATCTTCGTCCACACCTGTTTTCCCCCCAATATTTTTTTGGCTTGGGTTCAATTTTTTTGTTTACCTCTTAAGGTTGATTCGGCTACTTCAGTGGGTTCCAAACCCTCTGTTGCTCGTGTGCTTTTGAGCTTGATATCATGAAATCTTACCTAGATAAAGTTTGGTTGGGTCCTGAGAATCTTGGTTATGTCCAGCAAGTCTCTATAGAATCTTTTACAGCTTTTTGTGGGTCGTGTAATCGTTTAGGACATTCGTCTGGTGATTGTCGTCCTGCCCAAGCTGCCCCGTCTAATCCTGTGGCTATCCCTCCTATCCAGCCCAGGTGTGGTGAGAGTGATAAGGTGGTTAATTTGGTTTCTAGTGATGCTAGGGTTGAAGATCCTTTGTCCAGTCCTGTTTTGGGGAATGTCTGGGTTTGTGATGAAATTGTCGGTAATGCTGTTGATGTTATGATTAATAATGTTTGCAATTTGTCTAAGGATTCGGTTTTGAGCTGTGATGTTCTTCAGGCTTCTACGCCTGTTTTGGTGTCAAACAATTTACCTGTTGTTGCTCGTACTGATGCGGATGCTCTGGTTAATAACTAGTCTCCTACTTTGATTGGATTTTCCTCTCCAGTGGGCTATATAAACCAGACTAAGGCTAGTGTTGTTTCCATTTCTAATGTGGCTCTTATGGATTCTGTGGTGGATGAATCTATTCCGGCCTCCCATGGCCTGCGTTTATGTGTTAGTGAACCTGGGGTAGTCATTGTATGATTGTATCATTAACTCGCTGCCTATTTTGTCGCATGCTACTTTTGTGCCTGCACTGTGTGGTTTTGGTTCGGTTGTGGTTCCTTGTGTGCTAGCTGAGGTTTCTGATTCCTTTATATCAAACTCTAAGAGCATTGCACTCACTATCTCTCCCCCTGTGTCGCATGCTGTTGATGGTTTTGATTCCTTTGTTGATGTGCCAGTTAATTTAATTTCTCCAAAAGCTTTGATGTATCATGTGGGGGACAATTCGGGGGATGGATGTGAGAGTGCAAATCGATTGGCTACATTGTTCGTCGGATTCCTCTTAGGAGTCTTCGGGGGATGAAGATCCTATGAATGGTTTTTCCTTACAGCTTGACATCCCTGTTGTTTTTGTCGCCTCTCGTGGGAGGGGCAAACGTGGTAGGTTTTGACATTGGGTGTTTGGTGGTGGTTTCTTTCCTGGCTAACTCTTTGTTGTGTTGGCTGGATTGTTTGGTTCTTTGGGGCTTTGGCTGTGGGCTGATTTGGTTGGTTGGCTCGTTGGTTCATCTCTCTATACTTGTCTTTTGTTGGATCATTGTTTTATTTTTGTGCCTACGTTCGTTGGTTTGTGGGCTATGATGTGACTAGGGCTCGCTTATCATATGCCTTGGCTTGTGGCAACCGTTGGTGGTGCAGCTCGCTGGATGTTCTTCTTTTTCTCCAACTTGGATGGCCCGTGCCAGGCTTTGGATTGGCTAGAAGCCTATGCCAATGCTGAGCCTGATGGGTTCATTCCCCCTTCTTTTTGTAACTTTGTAGGCTCTTTTGTTTTGCCTCTAGCTTGTTGTAACCTCCTTTTTGGTGCAATATATATATATATATATATATATATATATATATATATATATATATATATATATATATATATATATATATATATATATATATATATATATATATATATATATATATATATATATATATATATAATATCATAATTCTTAGAAATAAATTAATTCATTGTTTTAATAAAAATTGGCATAATTCATTATGTGTTATTTAAATTATTAAGTAAAATTTATATATTAAAAAATATTAAATCCATATATTTAATTTTTTTGTTTTATATTCCCATCAAACATATAGATTTAATAATGCATATAACTTTTGGAGCGTTTAAATTATAAGAAAATTAATACGATAATATAAAAAATATCATCTAATAAAAAATTAAATGGTCATTAAACAAGCATTTAATTCATTGTACTCTCAATGCACTACTTTACGAATGAGTATGTTCACAAAGATAAATGAACAGGGGAGTCAGTGTTCATTTATACGACAACAACAACATCAAGCCTTTATCTCACTACGTGGGGTCGGCTACATGAATCATTTTTTCTCAATTGTGTCATATTAAAGGTCAAATTCTCGTTTAAATCTAATAATGAAACGTCATTCCTAATATTTTCTAACCAAGTCTTTTTAGGTTTGCATCTACGTTTCTTAACATAAGTCAAATCTAATACCTCTACTCGTCTAACCGGGTCATTGGAAGGCCTTCGTTTTATGTGACCAAACCATCTAAGTCAACTCTCTCTAATCTTATCTTCTACTGGAGCAACTCCAACCTTTTATTTATACGACAAGCTCTTAAAATTTTGTTCAAATTAAGAAGTGCAGTCGGCTTGACCAATATTTTTAGTGATAATAATATTTTTTCTAGCTTCAAATATGCATTTAATTATAGGAGAAGTTGATATTTTTCATCACTTTTTTATCAATAAATCATGAACTTATTAATTTAATATTTAAATTTATTAATTTAATTTGATTTTTTTATCATTTTACAAAAACAAAAATAAAACAAATCTATAAAATTCAAATAAAATCTAAATTATATTGTAACAACCGAACCAAATCAATCAAATAAGATCGGTTCAATTTAATTTTTTTTTAAATCCAAATAACACACACTTCTAATCCAAGCTAGTTCAACTATACATATAAATGAACTAATACAAACTAATATTCTATGAATGAGTATCAATTTATTCCTCCAGTGCATTTACTTCTCATAATCCTAACTACCTATAAGTGGAGATATTTTTATGTGCGGTCATTGGACTGTCCGGAGGCCAATTAGGACGAGGAATATCACCCGATACACAGTAATGATAACATCATATTGATGACGTAGCGCGTCCTGATTGACCTTTGGATGATATCCGGTGGCCGCGCGTAATAATTTCGCCTACAAGTGAGGTCTGGGTTGTCAAATGATTCCTTGATTGAATGGTAATGTAGCAAAAAGTTTTTGACAATGACTAAAGTTGAGTGCTTGATGGAAGCCTTGTAGAAGTGCACAGTTTAAGCATTTATGATTCGGCTTGTTTGGAATCTGCTATAGTGCCATGTATTCAGCAAGTTCACTCAACCACTACTTCTGGTCTTTTCGACCTCAATTAGAGGAAAAGAATAAAGCAGATTGAGGCAGAAATTATGGATCACATCTCTTCAATTATTATATATTAGTTCTAAATTTTTATGCATATATGATTTCTTGCTATTTACGCTAACTTCTATATCATTTAGGTTTCGTTGGGAACAATTTTTTATTGTTTCTTAAAATATAATTTTAGTATTTTAATTTTTTTACTAAAATTCTGTTTTAAGAAGCAATAAAAAAGTTGTCTAAAACTAAGCAAAACGAAACCTTAAGCTTCATTTGGGACGACTTTCTTACTAATTCTTGAAACAATTTTCTAAGAAAATAAATAAATTTTGTGCTAAAAATTTGTTTTTAAAACAGCAAAAAAAATAATTAAAAAAAAAAAACCTTAATCATTTATACTATAATTTGTTCGCTTCAGGAAACTGATTGTCATTCATATCAGTCTTTTAGATCAAAGAGAGAATTCAATTTATAAACTTCAATCATTTGCAGGACTCTTTGCCTTTGGAGTATCGTTGTTTCCTAATTGAAGGTTTCTATTTTTCAAATTTGAAAAATGGAAATTTGTTTTTTTTTTTTTAATTAAATATTGTCGTGTTATTTTGCTGGTCTTTTTATAAACCAGTCCCGACTTATTAGAAATATGTCTTAAAAATATTTTAGTAAATTTTTTTACTAGAATGTAATTCAAAATTGGTATAATATAAATTTTGATTGATTTTATATGAATTATACTCATCTTAATATAAGAATAATAATTATAAAATTGACTAAATTGTAATTTATGTTTGATACGTCATGCAAAAATTATCTTGATCAGACACGAATCTCGAGGCAAAAAACTAGTTGGAAACTTCAAAAATTAAATTCGGAAGCACAAGAACTCCGATTTCAACAAGCCTACAGTCAAACTGAGCGTCTCGGAAATACAAACCCAACGACACCAAATTCGACCCAATCCGAGTCCAAATGAGTCCGAATCAAGGGCTCAAAGCGCTATTGGAAAGTTCAAACTGCAATTTGAGTTACCAAACGGTCTGCGATTTTGACGAGCTTATACTTGAATCGAACAGCTCGACGAGAGGAATCCAACGAGCCCAAGATCTCTAAATTCCGACATCATTAAGGCCTTCAAATGCCCAACGAACGGTACATGATCAAAGGATTCGATATCGGCCGTCCATTCAAAACACTCCCAATTCGCCCCTGATCTCACGCCTATTTACGGGCTATGCCACTTCAAAAAAACTATAAATAGGGCCCCCAAGCCAAGGCCCAAGCAAGAGAAGAAAAGGGAAGAGAGAGAAGAAGAAGAGAAGAAGGAGGAGAAGGAAGAAGCTTCTCCTCGACCACCACCGGAGCTCTTCCTGCTGCCCGAACACGCCGGGATTCTGCGTGATATTCGGGAGAATGCAGGAATTCTTCTCAACTTCCATGTGATGCTGAAATTCTTCCCAATTTGCAACAGAGTTCCCTTCTGACGCTGAAACTCCACCCAAGTGAAGCCGGAGTTCTCCTTTTCCACCAACAGACGTCGGACTTCTACCCGACGTCGAACCTTCACTCTTCGCCAAGTTTCTACCCGACGCCGGACTTCTACCGGTTATTGGACTTCTTTGGACGTCTACGCGAAGATGAATTTCTTTCCATTATTGGACTTCTTCCTGACGCTGTCCTTCTGATCTTCGTCGTCAGACTACAGTCTTTCTGACTTCCGTCGCCCGCCGACTACGGTCCTCCTGACATACGTCGCCCCTCGACTACAAGTCTTCCGACCTCCGTCGCCTGCCGACTACGGTCCTTCCGACCAAACGAACATGTCAACAATGACTCTTTGTATTAACATCATGTAATGTACTCCATGAGATGTACATCAAGCTAAGACCTTCCACCAAGGAAGGGCCTCATTTGTAAATGACTACAATACTAGTGGATTCATTCAAATTGGGCTAGTCCCCGTGGTTTTTCCCCCTTTTTCAGGGGTTTTCCACGTAAAAATCTTGGTGTCTCATAAATACTAGATCCTTTCTCTTATCTGATTGCGTGCCGGATTTTCGTACAACGCTAAGACGATAAACTTTATATTTCTCTACCGCCGCGAATACTCCTGGACGCAACAATGTTTTATTTGGGATAGCTTTTTTATTGCTTTCTAAAGTAGTTTCTAGCACAAAATAATATTGTTCAAGAAATCTTTGTACTAAAAACTTACTTTAAAAACAATAACAAAGCTGTCTCAAATGAAAATTTAATCGGAATCTAAAATTTCTTTTTTATATCAATTCTATTTCTAAAAATATAAAGAGTTATAGGAAGTGTGCAGGCTTTCTCTAACTTCTCATTCTTAACTCTAAAGAACAAAAAGGTTTCCCGTTAATGAATGCTTAATATTTTTTTAGTAAGTGTGAAAAATATTTCTAAAAAACTATAGGAAGTCAACTGATATGTAGCACCAAATGCATTGTTATCTTCTTCATATTTAGACTTCATTCGGACAGCTTTATTATTACTTATTAAATAAATTTTTAGTTAAAAAATTTAAATTAAAAATTGTATATTAAAAAGCTATTCTAAAAAGCTGCCCCTAACGAAACTTTAACAGCAGAATTTATCATTATTTTTCAAACATTTAATAGCTGGATCTCAGCAGTTCCTTTGCAGAGAAATTGCCAATCTATTTGGAATTGATTTACCATAAAACCATATGAATGTTGGTGGATAAAAATTTTAAAAAATACTGTTAATAATTTGAATTGGAGTTTCACCAAATTAAATTTGTGTCTAAACACTCATTATTTGAAAAAAAAATGCTGAAACTAATCGAGCGGCTTCACGAGGCAAATCCAATGAGCTCAAGATCGTCAAATTTTGATATCATTAAGATTTTCAAATGCCTAATAAACGGTCCACGATTAAGGGATTCAATATCAGTCGTCCATTCAAATTACTCCCAATTTATCGTTGATTTTTCTCCTATTTACTGGCCATGCCACTCTCAGAAAATTAGACCCCTCATTTCTCATGGAGAGGGGGAGGAAGGATGCCCAAGAAGGAAGAGAAGGAAGAGTTCTCTTGCAACCAGAAGGACTTCCGCCCATCGTCGGATTTCTACACGACACTGAACTTCCGCTAGTAGCCAAACTTCCTTCGGGCTTCTACCCGATGCCGAACTTTAGCTAGCCACCAGACTTATGTCCATTACCAGGCTTTCTTCGGACTTTTACCCTACATCAGACTTCCGCCCATAGCCGGATTTCTACCCGACACCAGACTTCTGCCCGTCGCTGGACTTCTACTCGACGCCGAAATTCTGCCAGTCACTAGATTTCTACATGAATCAGGATTTCTGCCAGTCGCCTAACTTCTACCAGCCACCGGACTTTCTTCGAATTTCTACCCAACGTCGGACTTCCGTCGGACTTCTACCCGATACCAGACTTCCGCTAACCCCCGAACTTCTGCCATTTGTCGGACTTTCGTCAGACTTTTACCTGACATCGAACTTTCGACCATCGTCAGACTTATGTCCGTCGCTGGACTTTCGTCAGACTTCTGCCCATCGCCACACTTCTGTTCGTCACTGGACTTTCGTCTAACTTCTACCCGACATCGGACTTCCGTCTGTCGCTGGATTTCTACTTGACGCCATACTTCTGCCAGTCACCAGACCTCCGTCTGTCATCGGACTTCTATCGGTCGTCGGACTTCCTTAGAACTTCTATCTGACGCCTGACATCCGTCCATCGTTTAACTTCTTCTTCACACCGAACTTTCGACCTCCGTCACCAACCAACTATGATCCATTCGACCTCCTTTACTAGACAACAATTTTTCTGGCCCCTATCGCCCGCTGCTTACGGTCCTTCCGACATCCGTCGCTAGACAATTATCTTTCTAACCAATGTCGCTAGCCGACTATGGTCCTTTCAACCTCCATAGACAGATTGCGGTCCTTTCGACCTCCGACGCCAGACAATGGTCTTTTTTTACCATTGTCACCTGCCGACTACTGTCACCAGACTACAGTCTTTCCAACATCGACGTCGACTATGGTCCTGCTGTTTTGATTAAAAAAAAAATTAAATATATATCTAATTTTTGAAAAAAATATTTAATTATCTTTGGGAAGACTAAATTTTGAATTTTAGTTTTGAAATCTAACACAACATTAGGAACGATATATCATCCCAAACGGGAGAATATCATTCACTAATTGGTTCAAATTTCAAAATCAAAATTTGAAATCATTAATTTCATAATCAAATCTACGATAATAATTAATATACCTTTCCAAAGAAAGGAGATATCAATTATTATCGATCGTTTGAAGATGATGATAATGATCATTGTATTTTAAATTTTCCAAAAATAATTAATTAGAAATTTTTGAAAGATTTTGATTTTAAAAATTAAATCTGGGTTTCTAAATCTCCTACGAGCACAAGCCCTCGTAGTTAATTACATCGTAGGAAATCGAAATTTCCTACGAAAACTCTCGATTAAAATAGCGGTGTAAATTTTATTTAAGATTTTCAAAGATCGATATCAAAGGAAGAAAAAGGTTGGAATTTTCAATCGAGATTGGATCAAGGTTGAACACTTATTTCTGGAGTCAAAGGAAGAAGTGTAGGAGGTGTTTTGGGATTCTGAATTACTTCAGAAACACCCCAATCTATCCTAAGTGTTAGGCTTATATTTGATTGAAAGAAATTTTAGTTTAAGTGGTTCATTTTATTAGAAATTTGGGATTCAATTCCCGGAAGTTGAGGTCTTATGGCCCGAGCCGGCCTCAGAACCTAAGTCTAAATTGGGCACTAAAAGTTAGCACCCCGAACCTAGCTAGTGCAATGCAATTCTGGTCTTATCCCGGCCTGGATTGGGGAGCCAGCTAAACCACCTAAACGATTTTAAAATATGAATCCGGTCTTTTTATGTAGAGTGATAGGGACGTTATTTAAGATATGTTTTTGAGAACGGGGCCGACATCTAGAGCGGATCCTAATTGGCCCCTTAAACTCATGTTGGGTATTCGATGTCTAAGTAATGCAATTAAATATTAGACTCTTTTAAATTTGTTGCTAATGCGATGCATGCTAATTGACTCGATTGAATGCAAAATCTGTATGTAGCAGTTTAAAAATTTTGGCTTAGAAAATAGGTATTTCCCTAGAGATTGCATAACATCCCCTTGACAGATTGGCACCCTCATAGGCCAGGTGGTCTGCCAGAACCCGCAGGCGGGGAGATGCCTAACAAGGTTGAGAAAGTATAATATTAATGCATGAAAAACCCTCGGCGAGTCCGAGCTTACTTCTTAAGACCGTTTAGAGTTTCTATCTTATCTTAAAAATTTTATTTAATTAAAGTAGAAGAACTTTTTTTTGACAGACCCCTAAGAGCCTAAATTCGAATTCCAGGCTAAATCAAACACGGCATGCAAATAAAAAGACTAGAAAAATAGGAGTTCTAATGCGCAATCAATTAAATAAATCAATTAAATATATCAAGTTGAATGTCCATATGGCAAGTGCCACTCATTATTACATCTCAAAAATTACAAGGAATTAAAGTGGCCGGGCACCACTGACTACAACCCGGATTTCTAATCCTAAATCAAATGATTTTGAGACTTGGGATTCTTCTCGTTGTCCAATCCTTCATCTTCTCACGAACATCTCGATTCGTCGGTTCAGGATATCCAAATGGAAAGAAACTCCCCCTTGATCGGGGTGTTATCTTTCCTCTTTGGATATTTGCAAAGTATCCTAATTTGAATTCCAAATGGAAGAAGACTCTCCCCTTTAGGGATGTCTTCACCTCTTTGGAATTCAAATTGGATATTCATATCCCAATCTCAAATCATTTTAAAGAATTACAACCTTAACTGAATTAAATTTACATTGAGAGAAATAAGAAAATCTAGACTCGATCCTGCAAGGTTATCCTAATAATCAACAGTTGTATATTCATTCCCAAGCAGTTATAATATGAAAATTTGAAATGCATTTTTTTTAGCCACACTTGGCCATGCTCTTTTTAATCAAAGGGGGTCTTAAGCGCGGCAGGTACCTGTGCAAAGAGTATATATATTTTTTATTAACTGCCCCCTTTAATTTTAGCTCCTTGTATGAGCATGGCCACCTGCATAAGATTGCACAAGTATAATTCGCTCCTAACCTAGGGGTAAATCTAACGTACAATCAATCACAGAATGCAGGAAGTAAGTAAATAAACACATCAATTATACACTAGCAAACAGCATGCAGTAAAAACTCGAAAACTCGGCACACAATTGCAGAAAATAAAACACCGGCCTATCCTAAAACTAGAGTCGGTGATCCTAGCAAACCATCTAAAGTGTGTGAGGTAGGTCGTGTGGTTTTGATGTATCCTAATTAGGATTATTAGTTAAGGTTATCTAAGGTTTGATTGGTTAGAAGGTTTAAGGGATTTAAGTTTGAATTCAAATATTAATGGCTTAAGGTTGATTTTAAGACTTACTTAATTATTTGTTGGATATCACATTTGTTTCACACCGAGGCCGTGAAGTTTATTTCACCTTCCTTGGGGCTAAGTTAATAGCCTCGTAGGCCTGGGTTACCCAGTGGTATCCGGTATGGTTAAATATTTTAGGTTGATTAAGGCTTAAGAATTAATGAATCTTTTTTAGAAATGTTTGGTTGCTGATTTTCAAAATTGATTAATTTAAGTTTGCCATTAATCGATTCGTGGCGTTGTGCCACCAGGCTCGAGGAACCAGCCTCCTTAGGACACTTAGCCCCGCAGCCCGGAGTAGTCCAGCCGATAAACCGAATTAATGTAGTTAAATTAGAAGTTTTAAAATGTTAGATAATTAATAATTAATCTATTCTTAAGGTTTAACATCCCTTGGAATCCATTCGTGGCGTTGTGCCACCAGGCTCGAGGAACCAGCCTCCTTAGGACACTTAGCCCCGCAGCCCGGAGTTGTCTAGCCAATAAACTTCATCTTTAGGATGGTTGTTATGTTTTAAAAGGTTTTTTGAATGTTTTAAACATTAAGTTAAGATTTTCTGGAATTTTAGAATAATTTTGAGTTTTATGAATATTTTAGAATATTTTAATGATTTAATTAAAGGGTCAAAAGTTGAATTTTTTATTAAGATCAAATTCTAGAATGTTTGTATTTTATTAAAATACTAGACCTCACTACGATCAGTTAGACAGTAAGTACGTTGAAATCGGATTTTTCTACATTTTATTACGAAGGTTTGAAGTTTTGAACTAGTTTTGACCTAGATTTGACCGGTTTGTTGACTTTTTGAATTTGATGTCTTTCTGGAATTTTAACATTTTTAATAAATATTAGGCATTAATAGGAGTTGAATTCAAGTGAGTTTGGGTGATTTTGATTTTTCTTGAATTAGTTATGAAGCTTTGAAGTTTGGGTAATTATTGAATTTCTTGAAATTACTTAATTAGAGGGCCATTTTGTGATTTTTTCCCCAAATGAATCCCAAACTCCTTGAAATCAACTCCAAAGGTCAGAAATGACCTAAGGAGAGATTCCCAAGTGTTTGGGAAATTTTTGGAAATTTTAATATTTTTTTTAATTAATTAAATGAATTAAATATTGATTTTCACTTAAAATTAGATTAAGGTTCAAATTGCTGTCCAATAATTTTGATTTTAATTTTTATTTGTTAAGGGTTTAATTATGGTCAGTTAGAGGGGTTAAACATAATTTTTGGATTTAAATAAGATTTATTACATTTTCCGGAAGGTTTTAAGGCTTAATTAAGGCTTAAACTTAAGAAAATTAATTAGGGGCCTTAATGATTTCAAAAATAAGTGAGAATTTTCCTAGTGGCTGTACATGTCACTAGGTTCAAGTGTTTGAAGTTTCAACTCAAGAGGAAGTGAGTCCTAATTATTGAAAATATTCTAAATTTTCTAAACATGTCCTTAATTATTGTCCTTAATGTCACTAGATTTAAATAGGATTGAATCAAATCTTCTCTAACCCTTGAACAAGCATGAATGAAATACAATCACATCAAGCAAATCCTAAATCTAGGAGAACCTAGATCTAAGTGGTGTGTGTACCTTAAGCATGCAAGAACTAACATAATCAACTTAGCTTAAATCTTGATTAGTGAATAGTTGAAACACAACTATGCACTAATCACTCCCCATGATTTCCATTCAAACGAGCTCAATCTATATTTCAAGCTTCAAGGGAGATCTCCCAAAGTTCAAAGATTTACATATATGTATAATTTCAAAATTGTTTTAAAGTATAAATATATATATATATATATATATATATATATATATATATATATATATATATATATATATATATATATATATATATATATATATATATATATATACATATAAAACCATACATATAAATATATATTTTAAATTAAGATAATTAAAGAATAATCTCTAAATGGTTGGGAGATCCACTGATTTTTTGAAGTTATTTGAAAATAAGTTTTTTTTATTTTCTTTTCTAATTTTAGAATACTTAACATAATATTTGATTAAACTTAAATTATTAAATGACATTCAAAATACTTCTTTAACTTAAACTAAACTAAATATTGAATGTTTCTGGAATTCAAAACAATTTAAATTAATATTTGAACTTAAATTTAATCAAATAATAATTATATATTTAATTAACCAAACACTTAAAAGGCTATTTAAAATATGTGATTTATTCAAAATTAAATCAAATTTTAAATGAAATTGAATATATATATTTGAAATTTTTTTTTATAATATGAACATACATATTTTAAACGTCTAAACATATTTTAAAATAAAGTCTTGAGTTTTATTAGATGTATAGCATTATTTTAATTCAATATAGCTTAAAATATTTAATATTTAAAATATTTCAAAAGATATTAGTATTTTAACTTAAGATTAATCTTAAATTAACACTTTTAATTTTCTAATAATATTTATATAAAATAAATATTCTTGTATACTTTTGAAATAATTTTTAATCAAATTTTAAAAGAAATATGTAAAAAGAAAATTGTTTTTTTTTTTAAAAAAACAAAACAAAAAAAATGAATTAAACCATTTCTTTAATCAAACAGCGGATGGCATGCCACGTGGCGTTCGATGGTTGGCGGGACCAAAACGCGGCCAATGATTGGCATTCAATGCATGGCAGCGGCTGGGGTCCACGCGGTTTCCACTTAAACCAGTCAGCACAAGCGGCAGCCGTTCGTTCCCCCTGGTTTCCATCCAACGGCAGGGATCAAATCCCGTCGTTTGATCTCAATTAACGAGATCAAACGGTGGGGAGCTTATCCCGTGATCTCAGATAGACGGCTGAGATCATGTCAAACCGAGATCCAAACCATAGCCAGACCGCGCGGACATAGAATGCCGTGAAATGGCTCGATCAGATCCGTTGATCAACAGATCAACGGACCAAATAGAGCCCGGTCCATGCAACAGCGAACCGAGCTCTGGAACTCGTTTTCAAGCCCGTTCGGACGATCCAGACGATGAAATGATTTGAAATTTTAAATGTAGATTAAGCAAATGAACAGAAATTTTGGAGAGTATTTTATTTGGATTAAAACAAGCTTTGCAAAAAGCTATTTAAGCTAGTGTTTCTAGACCTGGGGTTTGAGTTTTTCACCTTGATTTTGGACGGATTAAACCGTTTATGGATTTGTTGCACTTGTAGACTGTCCACGCTCCTTTTTGTAGAAGAGTCCACGACTTGAAAACTCCTGGATCGATTGCTAGATCCTCTTGAACGGATTTAGGCTAGGATCGCCGGGATCTCGCCGGAAAAGGCCTTTGACCGGAGGGATTTTGGTGGGAGAGTGTTGAGAGATGTCTGGGGAGCTCAACGGAACAAGGTTCTGGGTTTGAGAGAGCTTGAGTGGAGAGAGAGGCTTAGGGTTTTGAATGAGGCTTCATTTGAGCCTTTTGCCCTATTCAAACATCCCCAAGCCAAATGGATGGCTGGGATGCATCAGGGGGCTCTCTCTGATGAGGGACAAGTGTCCCACGCCGTCAGGTGGCAGGGAGAAGGGCTGGGAAAGGCCCTCCAACCATTGGGTAGCCTTTGGGAGGTGGGGGGGACCATTGCCATTTAAGGCTAAACCAAGGGTTGGGCTTGGTTAGGGAGCTTATTAGAGAGCTTTAGGTCTCATTTGGAACTAACCCAGCTGCCTAGATCAGTTGGAGGGAGGCTCACATGTGAGCTTGACCATGGGGCTCCTCCATGAACCGTTGTTGACCAAATTGACCGGTCAAAAGGTCAAGGGTGCTGAGGTGGCAGCTGACTTGGCATGGGGAGGAGTTCAAGAGCTGAAGTGGTGGGTCATTGGGAGTTCAAATGAGTTGAAATGGCTTGGGCCAAAAGATTTGACTACTTAAAGGCTTGTTGACCATGTGTTGACTGGTCAATTGACCATGTTGACTGTTGAGGTGGCAGCCAAATGACCTCAAGAGCTAATTGGTTTGATTTAGAGCAAAGGTCAAATGAAAGGATTGAGATTTGAATTTGATATGGGGTTTGAAATAGATTTGACCAACTTATAGAGTTGACTTAGTCAACTCTAAATGGGTTTGATTGGCCAAAGTTTAAAGCATGGTTGGACCATGTTTGGAGTTGATTTTGGAGCTTTGAAATGGACTCAATGGGTTCAATGAGTTGAAATAACCCATTAAAGCCTTAAGGGAATTTTGAGTCAACCTAGGTTGACCGGGTCAACTAGGTTGACTCAAGGGTGGGTCAAGGCTGTGCAGGTTTAAAATAAAATTTGAAAACTGATAGAGGTGGTTTCAGGGATTGAATGGTTCATTTTGAGTAAAAAGGGCTTAATGGGCCCTTAATGGGCCCTTAAGCCAAAATTGGTTGACCTGGTCAACCGACGGGGTTCAGGGTCTGGAAATGGGTTCGACAAGTTTCAAATGATGCTTCAAGACTAATGGAGGTGGTTCCATGGCCTAGAGGGGTCATTTGGGTCAAAACACCCATTTGGACCCTTAAGGGATCACTTGGGTCAACTAAGTTGACTTGGTCAACCAGGTTGACCCAGGGCTTGGAAATGGGTCCAACAGGTTTCAAATGACGTTTCAAGACCAATGGAAGTGGTTCCATGGCCTGGAGAGGTCATTTGGGTCAAAAGGCCTATTTGGATCCTTAAAGGGTCTCTTAGGTCAACTGGGTTGACTTGGTCAACCAGGTTGACCCAGAGCTTGGAAATGGGTCCAACAAGTTTGGTTTGATATTTGAAACTCGCTGGAGGTGGTTGCGTTCAATTCGGAGTTCATTTGGTTTGAAATCACCATTTGAGCCCCATAGGGGTATTTTGGTCATTTTGACCCCTGGTCGACTGGGGGTCAAAGTGGGTCAACCAAAATGCAGTTTACTGTTCAGTGAGTCATAATTAAGGGTCTGGAAGTAATTAGAGGCTTTGGAGAGAGCTCTAAGGTCAAAATCCATTGGATGGCAGATCCAGTGGCATAGGCCGTAAATATTTGAAGGTTTTGCAGCCTATGGATTTTAATTAAGTTTCTGGGGTTAGAGACCTCAGAATGGGCTCAAATTTGGAGGGTTTCCTCCAGAGACATGTCCCATCAGTATGCAACTAACAGACTCTGAATCGGAGGTCAATTAATTGATTTTGAAGTGTTTGAAAATTTGCTGAAAAAGGCTTTTAGGACTTGGCCGTTTAGCATTGGATTTGGGTCTGGATTCTGGATTTGAACTGTATTTTGAGTTTGGAAGTGTGGATTTGATCATAGGGTCTGGATTAGGTCCTAAGTTTAGGATTTATCTAGGGTCTGGAGAGATTTTAGGGTCCTAGGATCTAGAATGGATCCTAAGGTCTGGATCTAGGAGAATCCTAGGTTTTAGATTGATATGAAAGAACCATAAGGTCAAGATAGATCCTAGGATCTAGAATCTAGATTGATGTAGGGTAAGGATTGATCTGGAGTCTAGATGGGTCCCTAGTGACCTCATACAAAAATGAGGTCAACACCTGCCGACCAAACAAATATATCAATGTTGATTCTTCTCATTTCCACCTTGTAATGCATTCTATATGAATATATGATATATATTTGTTATATCAAGCCAAATGCCTTCCCTCCAATGAAGGAATTCATTTGTAATCATCTGCAAATACTAGTGGATTCATTCAAACTAGGCTAGGCCCCGTAGTTTTCCCCCTTTTCAGGATTTTCCACGTAAAAAATCTTGTTGTTTCTTATGAATGCTACACCCTCTTTTTTATTTGTATGCGTGCTAAATCTTCGTGGAAAGCTAAGACGTTCGAATTAATATTTCTCTACCGCCACAAATATTCCAAGACGCAACACTTATTATGCTTGTTTCAAATATTTAAAAAGGACTTGAGGGCTATTGTAATAAATGCATGAGAAAAAGAGAGGGCTTCATAGCCTATTGTAATCAATATTGTTTTCTAATATAGCAAAATCATCATACCCTCTGTAAGTATCTTCGATGAACCACATAAATTGTCATGTTCTTTGTATTATTTGTTGTGTGATTTATCATTTATGCTGTGTTTTTTATTGCACAAAAAATTTACAGCGGTTGCAAACTTTGGGCTCGGTTCTTCGTGACTACCACAAATCAACTAAGCAACTTGGAGCAACATAACTATCATCATAGATATAGGTTTTTCGATTATTTGGTGTCCATGCATTTCTCTGTTGTACATATCAACATCACTTTTAGTTTGTTTTCCACAATCTTAAATTATCTCTTCAATACAACTATTTTTTATTTCTGTCAAACCCAATATAGAATTTTTGTCAACGACTTATTCTTTATGTTAAATTTTTTTAGGAAAATTTACATATATACCACTTTATTTTATGCTATTTACATATCTAACATTTAAAGCATTAATATTAGATGAATACTATCCATATAAAACTTTAATATCAAATATATCACACATATAATTCATTTCTACCATTCATATCATCTTATAAACTTTAATATTTCATTTCATGCACCCAAACTTATTCTATGGGTGGTAGGCATGTAATATTAATGTTTTAAATGTTAGATATGCAAATACATAAAATAAAGTGGTATGTAGTTATATAATCAATTTCAACATCATACATCTAGTACTGCACATAATGCTTTAAAATCATTTATGTTATATATGGTTTCTAGAATCAATGAGCAGATCCAGTACCTGTCTACCCAAATTTAGGTGACTAGCCATGTGATTGCCTTCTTGAGGAACCTTAAGTGAGAGTGTTAGGAGTATAATTGAGTCATGTTGACGTGTAAGTTGATTTATGTTTGTCTTGATAAATGGCTCACGAGTCGAACTTGATGATCGAGCTGATGAGCTAATGAGCTAAACTTGAGCTACTCACAACCATACTCATCAACTCATGTCTTGGCTTGTTTAAAATTTATTAATATGAAATACACTAAACATATATTAGAATTCAATAAGTTTAGCTTTACATTATTAAAAATATTTAAAAATTATATATCTCTTCCCAATTTCAAGTGATTTCTATAATTTCACATTTAATTTATTATATTTCTTTAAAAAAAATAGTTTGAAAAAGAATGTTTTTTTTTCTATTATAATAAATGAGTCGGTTTGTGAGCTGGCTTATAATTATTTAATTAATTAAATTTAAGCTTAAACCTTGGATGGATCAAGCTCAATTCAACTTATTTATACCTCCATATATATACCAATGCTACAGGCCTTCAAAAGGTGGTCAGAGGATGACCTCACCCCCTGTCCATAAAATCAGTGCACCAATGCTACAGGCCTTCAAATGGTGGCCAGAGGATGACCTCACCCCCTGTCCATAAAATCACGAGTGCTACTGATTAATATTGAAGATGTTCTTGTTGCTTTCTCATCCATCCTTGTAGAGATGATTGAAGATTCAATATTGCGACATCAAGTTGGTGGCCTCTTTACTCGAAATTCAAAGATAATGACTTGCCGAGAAAGATAGGGAGAGAGAAGCCGTTGTTGCCCCCATTTGGATGACTTGGATTCTAAGGTAAAGCACATTGATGGGAGTCCCCAGTCTCCCAACCCTAAGGGGCTATTTGGATACGAGATTTATGCTGGATTTGAGCAAGATTTATGCTAAATACTGCCAAACAGGATTTATATTGTCATTCAAAGCCACAACGAAAATTTGTCGTTTCCTTCCTTTTGCGGTAAATCCAAGATTTACTAAATCCTACAAATTCAGTTGATTTAACATTTCATCAAGTGAGAGAGTGAACATAGGAGTTGTCAAACTGTTCATATTACAAATAGCCACTTTAAATTCTAGATTACATTGGCAAAAAGTTCCACAAGATTTAGCATTAATGTTGCCAAACAGTTTTCAGGATTTAACTTTAGCAGTATTTAGTAAATTCGAATTTACAGGATTTACTAAATTCTATTCAAGTTAAATCCTACTTGTTTCGAACAACCCTCAGAGATGCCGAGCTTTGAACTTAGTGGAAGAATAAGGGCATAGAGGCAAGTTTTCAAGGGGTAGCTGAGTAGCTCAAATGAATCACATGATGATTAACGTTTTAACCAACTAAGCTAAAATATTGTCATTATAAAATTTTGTTTTAAGGAAAAATCTAGGTTACAATTATAAGGAAATTGGAAGAAGGCTAAAAATTCAAGCGCAAAGAAGTAAGATACTACGCTAAAATATTATCATTATAAAAAGTCTCAGCACAAGCTTAGTATTGCTAGAATTTACATCTAGGAATGAGGTGTCAAAAAGAGAAGATAAGAAGAAAAAGAATCATACACCTCTTTATAAGTAATAGTTGAGGCAGGAGAGATAAAAGTAGACCATGAATTATCCTTGATGTTGCATGCACATTTCAATAGGAACACTAAAATATGATTATTCCACCTTAAACTTTAGATAAAAAGTATAATCATCAACATTGCCACTTTGGATCTAAGTAGTTAAAATTATATTATCTTTATAGCTTTGTTGAGAGATTGAGATTAGCCACTACTTAACAAATCAATACTCTAATATTTGAGTTAGCTTTGAAAGAGTAATATTTGAGAAGTTACTTGATAATTTATTTATTTTTTCAAAAGATTTTATTGATAATATAATTTGTAAAGTTGTATCATTGGTGTATGTGATGAAAATTTTGGTATTCTATATTTGTCGAATAATATTGCTATATTATACATAATATAAGAACAAATTGTGTTGAGAAGGTTAAAATATCTCTTAACCAATATTTTTTTTTTCGCCTGCACAGAAGATTTGGAAAATATGTAGAATAGAAAGTCTTTTTTTATAACAAAAACATATATTTATTCAAATAAAAGGAGAAGATGAGTACATCAGATGCAGGTACAGGTAGCCGAGATACAATAAGTCAAAGCCAAAACAACACAAGGTACAAAATTAAAAAACCCACAAACACCAAATAGACCAAAGATAACATCGAGAGGGGACTCAGGGTGGAGGCCCCCAGCACCAACCATGAGGCTAGCACGAACCATCTATAGGAGACAAAAATCAAACCAAAATCAGATACCACCAAGCAGCAAATGAGGCACCCAGGTTGCCAATCAGCCAAGCCAAAGAGGGGAAGCAGAGGCCTCCTCATCATAGTCCATCCAACACCAAAACCACCGAAGCAATCGAGCAAAACCATCAGCCCAATTACTTCTACCTCTACGTTTATATTTACCACAACCACGACGAGCAAAACGGCCTACAACATCTTTCTCAAAGTCAAGACAATCCCCTTCTTCCCCACTAGAAGGAGAAGAAAGGGAATCCTCTAAAATAAGTCAGTCAGTTTGAACTAAAATTGAGTTTTTAACGGACTTAGCTATTTGAACTTGCATTTCAGCATTAGACAAAATAGAAATAGGGACATTAACAAAATTACCATTACCGTCAAAGCCTTCGATAGAAGCTAAATCCAATTGCACCGGCTTATCCAAAACCAGATTAACTGAAAAAGAAGCAGCATCCCGATTAATGGGCACATCACAACCAGCAGCTACCCGAATAGGAGATACAAAGGAACTAGACTGCTCAACAACCACACTAGGCGCTTCCCCAGCCTCAGCCAAAACACACGGGGTAGACACAGTACCCACACAAGATAAAGCTGATTTAGAATTAAAACCACCACCAACGTCACTAGCACAAAAATGAAAGGCCAGGACAACAGGTTCGAGCCCGACAACAATAGGATCTGCTAAATTCTATACAAGTAAAACCCTAAATTTAATAAATTCGAATTTACAGGATTTACTAAATTCTATACAAGTTAAATCCTACTTGTTGCAAACAACCCTTAAATATGCCAAGCTTTGAACTTAGTGGAAGAATAAGGGCATAGTGGCAAGTTTTTCAGGGGTAGCTGAGTTGCTCAGATGAATAACATGAGGATTAACATTTTAAGCAACTAAGTTAAAATATTGTCATTATAAAATTTTGTTTTAAGGAAAAATCTAGGTTACAACTGTAAGGAAATTGGAAGAAGGCTAAAAATTCAAGCGCAAAGAAGTAAGATACTAAGCTAAAATTTTATCATTATAAAAAGTATGGGCAGAAGCTTAGTATTGGTAGAATTTACATCTAGAAATGAGGTGTCAAAATGAGAATTAGACAAGAAGAAAAAGAACCATACACCTCTTTATAAGTAATAGTTGAGGCAGGAGAGATAAAAGTGGAGTAGTAGACCATGAATTATCCTTGATGTTGCATGCACATTTCAAAAGGAATACTAAAATATGATTATTCCACCTTAAACTTTAGATAAAAAGTGTCATCATCAATATTGCCATTTTGGATCTAAGTAGTTAAAATTATATTATCTTTATAGCTTTGTTGAGAGATTGAGATTAGCCACAAGGCCCACAACCTAGCAATCAATACTCTAATATTTGAGTTAGCTTTGAAAGAGTAATATTTGTCAAGTCACTTGATAATGTACATTTTTTGTTTTTCAAAGGATTTTATTTATGAGATGATTTGTAAAGTTGTACCATCAATGTATGTGATGAAAATTTGGATAATAATGCTATATTATATAGAATATAATAAAAAATTGTGTTGAGAGAGGGTTAAAATCTCTCTTAGCCAATTTTTTTTTCGCTTAGGAGATTTGGAAGATATGTAGATTAGAAAGTCTTGAGAGAGGATTAAAAGCAATCTTAGGCTTCGTTTAAAATATCTTTCTTACTAATACAAAAATTTCCAGTTCAAATTTTTTTTTTGTACTAGAAAGCTGCTTCAAAAAATAGTAAGAAAGTTATCCCAAATAAAACCTTCATTATAAAGAATATCTAATTCTTAACCTACAATTTATTCATGATGATGAACCATCTTAAAAAAATAAAATGCCCAAAATTATAAGAATGAAAAGAAAGAACAATGTCAACATGTAGAATGAGAAAAAGAAAAGAGCTTGTTTTGAAAGAGCAAATGAGCAAAAATTGGGAGTCCTGTACTCCTGATCCAAGAGGATCTTGTTGAAAGATTTTCTTAAATAAAAAAGGTTGAATCAGAAGGTCAAGTAATCATGAGTCGACATGCAAATAAATTATCATTCAAATGCGCAATGACCAATATTTACATGTAGGAAATTAGAACAAATAGATGGAAACAAGGGCTAAGGAGAATAAGGCAAGGGTGATTTGTGAATTTTGAACTTATTTTGAATAAGTTTATATTCTGATAAATTTGACTTTTTTTTTAATATTATGAAGTTATTTTAGGATGGATAATGTTGCTCTTAAATAGTAGAATTAGGGAAAATATTGTTTTTTATTTGATGAAGTTAATTAAATGTCTATTTGAGTAGTTTTTGCTGTTTTATTTTTCTGACAATAATTATAATTCTTATTGTTTTTCATAAAATTTTGAATGAATTTTTTTTTTTAACAACCAAAGTAATTAAGTTGTTTCTCCAATAACAACATCACACCCAATTTTATAAAACCGTGAAGCCGTCCTAAATGGACATTAAGGTTTCGTTTGTGACGGCTTTTTTATTGCTTTCTAAAATGGAGTTTTAGTACAAAAATAATAAATTTTGTACTAAAACTCCGTTTTAAAAAGCAATAAAAAAGCCGCTCCAAATAAACCCTAAAAAGAAGATTATATTTTCTATTATAAATAAGCTATTTTTTACGGCATAAAATAAACTCAAAAATTCTCTCTTCGCCTTATCCCCAATATTATAACAATAGGGCACACTACAACAAACTATTGAAATTAAGGGTCTATTTGGGTCAGCTGCATTATTTTATGAAGTTGGTTCTGAAGTTATTATGGGGAGAACAAATTAGTTTTTTTTATTTTTTTTTATTTTTTGAAAAAACTGCTTTTCACTGTTAATATTTTTAAAATACAGTGAAGGAGTAGCAAAACAAAAAAAGTTACCAAACAAAATTGTAATTGTTGTTTGGAAATAAAAGCAGCAAAAAATCTATTTCAAACAGGAGAAATTATTATGTGCGGACACTAGACAATTCGGAGACCAACCAGAATGCGCTATGTCACTCGGTGCACACCGGTACTGATTAAAAAAAATGTCGTGACACATTTTGATTGGTCTCTGGACGCCGTCCAGATCCGCGCAAAATATTTTTTCTCCAAACAGACTTAAGTTATTGCAGCAAACTGGGGCTGCTGCCTGCTGCGGGAATCGGGAAACGAGTATAATGCAAAACAAAAAATGCTGAGTTCTTCTTATAACTAAAAAGCTCAACAAATTATATTTTTATGAATAATCATCAAGTTAAAAAATTGCGCCCGATCACCTGTGTCCTTCGGAATTTCATGACTTCTTCGTCATTAACATTGGAATGTTTCTCAACGTTGTTGATTCCCGTTTCTCTTAAGCGTTCAAACTCTTGCTGTGATTGATTTATTAATCATAGAATTATCCATCAAATTATAATTAATCAATGACGGTTGGCCGACACAGTCATCGTCTCCATCGTCCACACGCGCATGGATCGGATCAAGCCACCCAGGCTCCAGCAACAGTCACCAAGTCATCGATTAATAGACTATCAATCGATATTTCCAGCGACCATCGGCCGGCAAAATACGAGAGGATCATCTGGGCGGCGGTGAGCACGAGGAGGCATCGGCTTGATCCGGCCTGCCCGGTGCCAGCTTCTGTACAGGTTAAATCCACCCCAATACTTAACACTTGGCGTAATGACGTTGAGTACAGCGTGGCTCTTTCTTTTTGAGCAAAAGAGGCTGTGCTGTCAAATATGCGGTGGGAGAAGGGTTTCAGTTCACGAATTCAAACTACCGGAGCTCATTTCCGTGTTCTCGAATGGAAGCAGCAACAGAACATATGTAGCTCCTTATAGAGAGTGGCGCTCTTCTTCCTCTTTCTCTCTGTCTCTCGAGGTTTTTTTATCTGGATTTCGCCGAGGGCACCGGCATTTTGAACGCTAGGGAGGTCGAAGATCCGTTGCTCAATTCCGAAAAGAGGGCTAAGGTAATAGAAAGCTCTCGTCAATTTTTTTTTTTTTTTTTTTTTTTTTTTGAATAAGCATGCTTAGAACTCATTCTTTGCTCTTTCCCTTCCTTCACCTCTGATTTCCCGCCCTTTTTAGTTAAAGTTTTAATGATTATTGTGTTTTGATGAGGTATGTGATTTTTAATTGGACAATTTTTTAAACTAAGCATCATATTAATTATAATTAAGAGATTAATCAATGGAAAAAAAAAATTTTAAACTCGCCAAAGTCGCCCGGTTAACGGGCGACTTATATTTTAAGTAAGTCGCCCGTTTAACGGGCGACTTACCCTTCACTTATATCACCCGCGCAGTCTCCTTTTCTTACCCTAAAAACTCGACTCTCGGCGACTCTCGGCGAATCCGGGCAAATCCGCGAGGTAAGGATGTTTTAGGAGCTTTTTTTGTCATTTTTTGTGTTAAATTTCTTTCCTTTAGTGGTTTTTTTGCATTTGAATGACTTATTTTAGAAGTTTAGGATTCCTTTAGTGCTTAGTTTTAGGTTTTGTGTGTGCAAAGTGGTATGTTATTTAGGATAATCTTGAGAAATTTTTTGATTTGTGGAAAGAAGTTAATTTTTGCTAGGATTCTTTTGGGCAAATGTAGATTTACATTTTTTTTGAGATATATAATATGTTGAGCATGTATTATAATATGTTGAGCATGTTGAGCATGATTTTTGAGATACATATTTTGAGTGTTTAACCCCTTAGAAAGGGAAGTGATTGATTCAATGATGGCGATGATAGAAATACCGCCTTTGTTTTTAGTTTGAAGTGAGATGCATTTGCTAGGTAAAATGATTTTTTTTTCCTTTTTATTGTGTTATAAAAAGCGTCTTAGTTGTGAAACAAAGCGAAGTGTTGAGGATCACTTAATTGTGGAGTACAAGCTCACAACAAGCATGTGTGTTGTGTCATTTTGCTGCTTTGTGTTATAGCACTGTGCACTCAACTCCATAGCATAACAAAATCTTGATTGGTTTGTTCAAATTTCATGATTTTATTTAGCATCTATTGCAATAACTAAGTACAAACATTCATTTCTTCTTTGTCATCAAGTCATTGCTCATTTGCTTCTCGGTGGTTCTTCTCATTGCACGCTCATGTTTGCTAGTTTTCTTATAAACCTCTCATTGGTTTTTATCATACTTTAAATTTGTGCAATTAGAGGTAGGGGTCTCAACTTAATTTATTTTTAAAAAAAAGTAATGAGGCTCCCATCTCACACTTGCCTAATGAGGCTTACACCTCAGTTGGGGTGAGGTGTGTCATAATGCACGCTTTACCGCTATTTTAATTCAAAGTTTGAAGAGGCGCAAGCATAAAAAATTATGGTTTAAGTAATTCTATAATTTTAATATATATATATATATATATATATATATATATATATATATATATATATATATATATATATATATATATATATATATATATATATATATATATATATATATAAGCCTATTTATTATACCTATACTAAGCAAAACTTGAAAATAACAGCATGACCTTAAACTCGCAGCTACTCACCGCATGTTGTAGGACCCTCACCTCCGCATCCAATCTTACTGCCTCAACATCATTGTTGTAATGCCGTTGCTTTTCTTCCAACATCTCTCCTCTTATTTTTGGAAACCCATTTCCTTTTTTGTAGTATGGGAGAGGAGAAAATACAATCAACTATATTTTATAATAATGTAGCATTGTATGACGTTTAATAGTCTTACTTGGATTTTTTATGACTTTATTTTAACATCTTACTTTAATTTTAGTATGTTGTTATTTTATAATTTTCAATAAATTTATAGTTTAAGTCTGAGTCTTACACCTCAAAACTCCTTTAGACTTGCACCTCACCTACAACATGACAACGCCTCAAAGTCAAATTGCTCATTTCAAATTTTGGTTCTTATTGCTAGCACTAGCCACTTCTAGCTCACAAGCTTGTTGTTAAGAATGCTTCTTAATGCCTCATATTTACACTATCTCATTTCATATTGTGTCCACCTCTTGGTCTCTAGCTAGTCGCTCAATTTCATGAATATTCTTGATTTTTAAGTATCATTACATATCTTTATTATATATGTCTTTGATTTTCTTAGCTTTCAAGTAGTTGGAAATTATTGTTATTTAGCATATCATTATAATGATTGAAAATTATTACTTATGTTGTTTATAAAATTTAATTTACAGAAGAAAAAATAGAAAATTTTGTATCACCATTTTCTGACATATAATTGAATAAAATTTGTATTAAAGAAATCTTAAAATTAATATAAGGATATTTTTTGTTAAATTCCTTTCGTTTCTTAGACAGCACGAATTTTTTTGACAAATATGACTACGAAAGTCATATGTTCGTTCTAGGGTTAGATTTTGATATAAGGTTTTCCCTATTAAAATAGAAAGTTAAATGTGATAAAGTCCAGCCATTCCGACTACAGATCCATATGATGCTGGACCATCCTCCTATCCTGATCTTGGTCCCTCTCAGAGCCACTTCGCAGCTGAGTTTGACGTCGCCTCCACACCTCAGTTCGTACCTTCTTCCTTGGGAGAGCCCCCAGTTACTCAGCAAGATGTTAGTGATCAGGACCAGCGTCATCTACGTACCAGGCCACTACGAGCACCTCAGCATTTTACTCCAGGCACTGATGCGATTCCACATCGACATAAAAGGAGGCATTAGTTTTTTCTATCATGTATCTTTTAGTTGCTTTAGTTATATTTTGTTGTTTATGTTTCTTATTGTGCTACTATGAAACTACTATTTTGTTTAATTGTTTCGTATTTGCAATGAAGAACTCTTGTTTGCTTAATTGTTTTGTAATGATTTAAACAGGATAACATAACATATTAAAAAAAAGACACTCTTGCTGCTAAATAAAAAGTACGACAGGCTTGAAAATATAAAAGATGGCATCGAATAAGCGATGCTACAAGTGTACTAATTCCTAAGCAGCATATGCATACGTGATTGGAGTTGTGACTGTGTTGGACAACACTTCATCCTGCACTCAAACTCATACTGTAGGTCCTGCCAATCCTCATATTTGAAGAACTCTCTCAGCTTACCATCAAGTGTTACCTCCTTCATCCGATCTTTATAAAATTTTTTAATAAATTGGTCATACATCGAACACCAACTACGATAAAAAATGACATGCTCATGATCAAGCTCACTACAGTCGAGATCTGGTGGTGAATAACCCTCGTCTCGATGGCGTTTCAGCTCGTGGTATCGCATCTGTAAGAAGTGAGGGCTAACAAAATGACCGTTGACCTCTTTGAACCTAATTTCAAGTGATTTCCAACCTGCAGCATTTAAAAAATTTTGTGTCCTGAAAAGTTTTACCACGATCAACTCAGCATGTATAGCCCAGAGCCTATCATCATCTTTTTCTGACCATTTGTGGAGACAGCACCGAAAAAACTCATTTGCATTCGCCTTTCGCTCTAATGGAGTATCACCGGCTCGTGCTATAGAAGCATGAATCCTACGACTTTCTTCATCAAATCTTTCTTTGTTGGGTACTCCTTTGATGATCTCCATATATGACCAACTCATTTTGAGTGACTTAACAAAAATGCTGTATATGCTATGTATGTACTCTTTAAATAGGAGAGTGTAAACATATGCAGCCAAAATTATAGCCAGCTAGATATATTTGACCTTTTAACTTTATAGTCTATCTGTTAGGACTAGATATAGCCAGCTATATGATTTGTCAAATCATGTACAGCTAGATGACATAAGAATCCAATGCTTTCAATGACATCTCCTAATAGAGGAATCCAATGTTCTCATTAAGTAATTCAAGCAGCATGTGCATCTATTATTTTTTTTAAACAGAAAAATCCAATGTCTACTTAGAACATTTTTATTAAAACTTTAATAATTCATTTAAATATTTAATAATTCAAAAAACATTTATTTAATTACAGATAAAAAAATTTTCCTACAATTATAACTTTCTTTTAAATTTAAAATTAACAATCAATTTTATTATATTATTGAATTTATTAATCGGATTAATTTTATTTAAAAATTAACAATCAAATTATTAATATAATTATATTCTTCAAGTAATTAAATGTATTAATCATTAATATTAATTTGATTAAATTTAAATTGATATAATACTCATTAACTCAAACAAGTTCTTTCTACAAATTCTTCCAAACAAACTAATTTTTAAGCTTTCTTTTAAAAAAAAAAATAATAGGCAAATTTATATATTAGGCAAATTTTTAAGCTTTCTTTTTAAATTTATATAAAACAGAATATATAGTAATTGATCATAATCCTATTTAGTTGCAATTTTTTTTTTTATTAACAAGAGTAAGTCGCCCGTTCAACGGGCGACTTACCAAACTTACATTATCTGTAAGTAAGTCGCCCGTTCAACGAGCGACTTACCACACTTACATAATCCCGTTACTTTCAATAAATAACGGTCTGAAGTAAATAACGGTCAGTTGAGTAATAAATGAGGTAAGTCGCCCGTTAAACGGACGACTTATCCTAAATAAGTAAGTCGCCCGTTGAACGGGCGACTTTGGCGAGTTTAAAATTTTTTTTTTCGTTGGTTAATCGCTTAATTAAATTTTAAACGGTACTTAGTTTAAAAAATTGCCCTTTTTAATTTGGTAATAGTCGTTGGTGAATAGCGAATCCGTGCTACGGCATGAGCAATTGATCGGGACTAGGGTTATGGAACAGGGTTGAGTTTTCCCTCGTGTGAGATGATTTGGTGTGATTTTCATGGAAGGGTTTACTATTTTTTTGAAGAATATGAGGTTTTCTTATATGAAGCATTGTAAAAATGATTTTGCTCCATGTAACTAGACTTGTCTCCTGGACTCAATTGTTCTTTATGAGTGGTCGCTATAACATTTCCCTGGTTATAGTTCCGGGATGAAGCCACATAAATCTTACTACCGTTTTATACCCCATTTCCCTCCCATTTTAAGCTAACTCCTGAACTAACTCAATCCTAGGGCAAATTATTAGGTCACCTGACAAAGAAATACATCCGGATTTTTCTCTATTTACCGTAAAATGCAGTCAAAACGTAGTTACTGTAGCAGCTGCGTTTTGACTGCAATTTGACTGCGCTTTTACTTCTATATTCTTCTACAGCCATGGACTTAATTTGATGGATGTATTGCGGATTGAAAAATTGTTGAAGGAAGATCTGTCAAGTATATTCTTTAGATTTTTAGTTTTCAAGGGTCTGTCCAATTGATTGTTGATCTTATCAATTTTTTTGGCAATATAATGGCTCTAATGCTATATGATATAGTTAGGCCAAAAGCTTAGTTGGTTTTAAAAGATATCACTTTGTTTGTATTAAAGATTGCGAGAAAATGCCACCTGTTGTGAAGATTGGGGCTACATATGGAGATTAAGACATTGATGCTACTTTTTTCTCTCTTTGTTTCTCTAGTACGAAAACTTCTTCCTTCCTTCCCTTTTTCTCTTCCTTTTCTCTCAGTCTTTTCATTTTATGATTGTGGGATGTTTTATTAGTAATTATTACATGAATTTATATAATGAACAAGTTATCTTCTAATATTAATATTAAAGCACACTGAAGACTTTTCTATTCTAGCCTCCATTGTAGATTATTCTATTAGCCTCTATTTAACACTTTATTGTTGCTTCGATTTAGGACAGTGATAGTTCCCATTTAGGACTTTGTGATAGCGTTAATTTAGAACTTCCATGTTATTGAAATGAGTCAACGTTTTGCAAGAAGTAGAAATTTTGACTCAACACTTAACATGTTAAGTCTCCTAACCTTTCTTTTGTACAAAATGCATTTAATCTAATTAAATGAAACACTATTTGTGAAATTCCAGTAGTTTTAGTATTCTCATTTAGGGCATTTCATGTCCCTTATTTACAAATTGAAGCATTCTATTTCTTATCTATGGATGAGCATAAAGAAAACTCTATTAGCATTTAATGGTGTTAGGATAGTCATAAAACCTAAAGTAAAAATCTAATACAAATGAGAGAAAAAATGAATCAGAAATAACAAAAATAGGGCAAATATATTGTGGTTCAATGAGATCCATTGATGCCAACGCTTCCGCTAATAATAAATATTCCACTAAACCTCAAAAGAGAGGTAAATCAAGAATTTCTCTTCATACAAAGTTGAAAATTAGGATAGTGATCACTTGTGAACTAAGGTTTCTTCAATCCCCTTTTGTTAGATCTATACCTATTGGATTGAATATTTATTAGAGTATCCTAGTCATATAGTTATAATCTTATGGCTCTAAAACTTGTAACTTATCATTACATTTCATATCATGCCATGTTTGAGGACAATCCTAAACCTTTAATGCACACAGTGCTGAGAATGTAAAGGCACTTACTGAAAAAGTAGCACACATTGCTTGCAGAACCAACCAAGAAGTGTTGAAAGTAAATAATTTATTGTGCTTTGTGTAGAAGATTAGTTTGTAATTAATCTACCATCATCATATTCACCTTTTGGCCCTTTTCCAAATAAATTTCATTTTGGCTTTATGAAACTTTCTTTGTGATCACCATAATTATATTTTCTAGTCATTTTACCTTTGTACTTGATGTGTCATCAAAAAATTATCTTGATCGGAAACGAATCTCGATGCAAATATGAATTGGAAACTTTCATAATTAAATTTGGAATCATTCGAACTCCGATTTCAACAAACTTATAGTCAAACTGAATTTCTCGAAAAGACGAACCCGGCGACATCAAAATCGGTCCAATCTAAACCCAAATGGGTCCAAATTGAGGGCCCAAAGCATGTTTGGAAGCTTCAAATCATTAATTGGATAACCAAATGATACCCAAATGTGACATGCTTATAGTCGAATCGAGCGACTCGACGAGACGAATCCAACGGGCCCAAGATTGCCTAATTCTGACATCATTAAGGCACTAAAATTCTTGATAAGCGATTCATGATTAAGGGAGTTGATATCGGTTGTCCATTTGAAACACTCCCAACATGCCCTTGATTTTATCCCTATTTATTAGCTATGCCACTCACAGAAAACTATAAATAAACACTTTATTTTTCACTGAAGTGAGGGAGGAAGCAAGAGAAAGAAGAGAAGAGAGAAAGATAAATCTTGGAGCTCTCTTGCCACCAGACTCTTCCTTGACCACCGACTGTCGCTGAACTTTTGCCTGACCACTGACCTTTATTTTACTTCCACCCACCCACCGACCGTAGCCCAATTATAATCCCTCCAATGCGATCATCACCACTATGGTCCTTTCGACCACTATCGCATGCCGACTACGGTCCACTTTGACCATCGTCCTCTACTGACTACTATCCATTATGACCTACTTCACCCTCCGACTTTGGTCTTTCTGACCACCGTCGCCGGCCGACTTCGGTCAACTTCTACCACTGTTGCCCGCCGACTACAATCAATTATGACTACTAGCGGAAGCCAACTACGATCCTACAGTTCTTCTGACCACCATCACTTGTCAACTATATGATCCCTTCTACCACCGTTACCTGCTAACTACGGTTCACTTCGACCATTGTCGCTCGCCGACTATAATCTTTCAGACCTCGCTCACCCAAATACAGTCCTATTAACTAAACAGACATGTCAAAACCCTTTTAATAACAACTACCATGTAACGAGCTATATACAATGCATATTTGTTACATAAAACCTTCCCCCCAAGGAAATGCCTCGTTTGCACTCAACTATCAATACCAGTGGATTCATTCAAATTGGGCCAAGCCCTGTGATTTTTCCATTTTTTAGGGTTTTTCACGTTAAAATCTTTGTGTCTCTCTTATGAATGTTACACCTCTACTCTATTATCTATTTGTGTGTTGGATCTTCGTGCAAAGCTACGACGCTAATTTATATCTCTCTCTACAGCCGAAAATGTTCTTGGATGCAACAGTACTCAACCTTTATGTTTATTTTCTAATTTCATCACCCTGTTTAAATTTTTAATATTTATTCCTCTGAACAGTTAGGTGCTCATAGTAATTCAGCTATCTCCCTTTTTAGGTCAGTATATTTTTCATAATAATAGAAGGTTAGTTGTGTCACCCGTTTAAAAAATAAGGTGTTTAAAAAGTGTTGCTTCTAGCATACACACAGAACAATGGCAACTAAGGTAGCAAAAGTTCATATTAGCACAACAAAGTTTTTACACCAAAATAAACAACTCAATAATAGTTTTTTACTTTTTTTTTGCAATTTCTGATCTGAAATTCAACTAATTGGAGGGCTATCTGACTGTCGTGGGCTTATTAAGGACACTCTTCTGACAGGATAATTTGTGATTAAAAGGTGCACTCTAGCTGCTGCTGAAACCATCTATTGATTTATGCTGCTTAAATTCTTCTTCATGGAGACAGCATTAACTACTATCTTAATGTCGTGATTGCTTCATTCCTAGTCTGCACGCCACGTCACCCGGATGCACCAGGGTCCGGGTGACGTGGCGCGTCCGGATTCGTTTCCAGACAAATCCGGATGCCGCACGTAATAATTTTCCCTGCTTGTGACATAAATATTGCTTCAATGGTTTTTTTTTTTTTGGTCCTGTTATTTTGTTTTTTCTTGCATCAACTAGATAGCCAACCCCACATAGTGTGACAAAGGCTTGATGATGATGTTGTTGTTGTTGTTGCATCAACTAGGTGACAATGCCAGATATTCAACTTGAGACTCACACTATAAGATCCCACGGAACCAAACTAGCAAGATTTCACGTTCATGACTGGATCATACTGTTACTTCTTGTAATTATCGATGTCATATTGAATATTATAGAACCTTTCCATCGCTTTGTGGGAAAAGATATGATGACAGATTTGAGATATCCGTTGAAGAGCAACACAGTACCAGTTTGGGCTGTTCCGGTACATTCTAACCTGTCTTATACTTTGATCAACTTATAAATCATTTTATTGAGTTGTTTCTGCACTTAATATTTTTTATCTAACAGTTGATTGGAGTAGTTTTACCGGCTTTTATTGTCATTAGTATATACTTCAAAAAGCGGAATGTCTATGATCTGCACAATGCAATATTAGGTAACATAACGGCTACTTATCTCTTTTTGTTTCAAGAAGATTTAGCAAGTTCATTGCAGTAGTGAGTTTAACACGAAATGACCGTTCTAGCAGGTCTCCTGTTTTCTGTGCTTATAACTGCCGTCCTAACTGATGCAATCAAGGATGCTGTTGGTAGGCCACGACCAGATTTCTTTTGGCGTTGTTTTCCTGACGGCCATGATGTGGGTGCCTTATTCACACTTTTTACTCCTTCACTAGTACCAGTTTCATTTACTCATTCAGAATGTGGTAGCTAACCAAGGTGCTAAAATGTTTTTATCCAGCTATATGATGACTTCACCACTAGTGTTATATGTCATGGAGAGAAAAGTGTTATAAAGGAAGGGCACAAGAGTTTTCCTAGCGGGCATTCTTCATGTAAGTAGCCCAATGATTTTCCAAATTATGTTGTTAGACGAATAATTGTCCTCATGCAAGGCTTATTGTGTGGATCAGAATGGATAACGTTCTGGTTTTGTTTTTTTTTATTTATATTAGGCAGTTTCTCCTAAGAGCTAGTTAATCCATCTTTTAATATACTAGTAAAAATGTCCGTGCATTAAATGCACGTTAATAAAAAAAATATAAATAAAAATTCATATTATAAATATTTAATTATATTATCATTATAAACATGAAAAATTTTATCATTATAAATAATTATAATCATTATGATAAGTTTTATATGATTAGATACGTAATTTTATATGATACATGGATTTTGTTTTATTCATGAATTATTTTGATAGTAAATTCTGTTTATTAGTTAATAAACAATCTATTTATTTTTTAAGTGAAATTTTCTTGAAAGTTATAAGTTCTTTTTTTAATTGCAAATTAATAAAATTTTAAACATTAATGCTAAATAAAAAGATTTAATAGAATAAATTTGAGAGAAAATTACTTTGTTATTCATATATTTCATTTAAAATAATAATTTTATTTTTATAAATTTATTTCTACAACTAATTTTAAAATCAAATTACCAACAAGAAAGTTGGTAATATAATATATTTGATAAGAGTAAGTTTTTTGGAATAAGGAAATTATTGCAGTAAAATGTGATATACTACCTCAGGTTTTTGGTATACTTAGCAAATGGGGATTTTATCTTCCTATCTTTAATTCTTTTGAAGATTTTATAAAGGTCTTGAAGGACCTTGCATCTTCTGATACAATAACCGGTAATCTTTATTGTTCTGTTATATTTTTTTGTTGGAAAAGCAGATGTAAGATAGTTCATGACGGTTTGGAGGATAATGTTACTGTTATAGCAATTTCTTCTAGTTCATTTGCACGTGCATTAAATGCACGTGAATAAAGAATAAAAATTAAAAATTTATTTAATAGTATTTTAAATATATTATTATTCTTAAAAAATATTAAGTTTAATTATCACTGTTAGTAATAATAATTATTAATTATATTAATGAAGAATAACATATTTTTATTAAAATCATAATAAAGAAAATATATTAATATAATTTTACAATTCCATAGTAAAAAATACATATGTTTTCTCTATATAACAAAAATTATCATAAAAATAATCAATTCATATTTAGAATAAAAGCTCAAAAATATCATTATAAATATGTCATACTAATCTAAAATAATAAAAGAGATAACAAATTTATCTTATTTCATTCACAAAAGAACATCTCATCTATAATAAAATTTTACTATCTTACAAAAATTTCTTTAAAGGCAATTTTGATGGTGAAATATGCATATCCAATGGTGATGAGATTAATTATTTGAAGCACAACAAACAAAATAAGAGCAAAGAAGCAAAAACCCATGAAGAAACATTTTGTTATCATTCTTAAAAATTTGGAAAATAAATAAAAGAAGCAATATTAAATGATAAAATAGAAGAACAAGCTTGCATACAAGTATTTGAAGGAGTCGTAGATAACTGGGAAGCATGCAAGTCGAGACACAGTCCATCCATTGCAGAAGAAAGATGAAGACGACTGGAGCCAAATGACCATATGAAAGTTTCATCAATAGGCAAGCACCACCAGGGGCTGAGCGATTTTTTTTCAAGTGGGGCACAAATCATTAAAGTAAGAAAAAATTTCTCACATTAAAATTTTTTTAGATAAAAAAAATGAATAATCAAACAAATTACTAAAAGTAAACAAAAGTTGAAGCAGTTTTCACTTTTATCCCAAATTTACTAAATCTGAAACAATATTTTCTATCCTAATAGACTAATAAATGTGAATAAATTGCTGACCGGTACCCAAAAACAAAAGCCCATACGCCAAAAGTTTTCTCAAAAAACATAAGACCACTAAAAAAAAAAACAAATCAGAAGATCATAATCAACCACAATCATGAAAAGGTAAAAAGATTTTACTGTCAAAATCTGCTACCAGATGCAGACATCAAACGTATGGAAGAGTTTGGGGTCAGCTTAATCGGCATCAAACAGCCGTAATCCAAGTAAGAATTACGACCAGAAGAAGACCTCCGGTAGATGCTTGCGATTTCTTGCTCGTTTCCAACTGAAGGATTTCCTCCTCCTCCTTAACTATCAGCACAAAAAAGCACGTGCTCAACCCCAATGCTACCCTTGCCTTCCGGGAGCCTTCGAAGCAAGATATTCTTCAGGGCAAAGCATGCCAAGCTGGAGTCGAAGCACGCGAAGAAGTCAAAGAAGCTTCGTTAGCAACTCAATCTTTCAATACTAAATCCGGAGGGGAGGCGAGGGAAAGCAGATGACGACCTTTTTTCAAATGTGAGAGGGAGAAGGGTTGGGACCGAGGGTTGCGGGGTGGGCTGGTTCTAATGGAATACTATGGAATGCGAAGGAAGATAATACTAAGTAATGCGTGAGGAAGACGAAGGGTCATGACAGATTGAGGGTTACAATAAACCAAATGTAACTCTTCACGTGAATCCAAAGAAATAAGTGAAAAACCCCCTTCGTCTTCTGCTTGCTTTAATACAAGTTTTATGTTCATAAATTAATATGTAATATAATTTAAACGATCTTTAACTTAAGATAAATGTTTTAATATTAACGTTAATATTAAAACATTAATATCATTTGCTATAAAATATATATTTAAATAATAATTACCACAGATAATGAATTAAATATTTGGCTCGAAACTTTTATATGTCATTAATTGTTACGTTACAATTAATTAAGACTTTTTAATTAAGCATCTGAGATATGAAGAGAAATTATAATTAATTGATTTTAATTGACGCATGAGAATAGAGAGTAGAAATTAATGGAGTGTGTTATAAATAAAGAATTTGAAGAGACATAAATGAACGTTTCAGATTATTTTAAAATTTACAAATGAACAATTAGGATCTACTAAGAGTGGAATCCCAAGCCACTTTTATATAGTAGTATAGATAAATGATAGAATTTGAAGAGTTATATATGAATTTTTTTATTTATTAAATATTTTTAATAGAATGGACGGCCAAGATAATTAAAAAATAAGTAGAATGGATGAACAAGATTTGCCGGAGGAAGGAAACTCAAGCCCCTTTTATAATAGTAGTATAGATGTTACCTAGATTTCTTTATGTGTATCTTTGAAGGGGTGGTTGTTTATGTGTAGGAGACACTGCAATTGCATTGTTGTATTTAATATTTAAAATATTGATTATAATAATAATGTAATGGTGAACGATGTTGCTGCACTGGAAGCATTGTCGTTTCAGTATGATGACATAAAGGGGCTGTTTGGTAGCGGGATCCTACCAAACGGTTTGAGAGGGTGCAGTAAATCTGAATGATTCAGGATTTACGAATTTACAGGGTAAATCTGGGATGTACAAAATCCCGTCGTCGTTAGGTGGATTTAATTGGATTTATGGATTTGCAAAGTTCGCCTGATGTGAACAAGCGAGCTCTCGTCTTAAAGGAGGAGGCAAAGATGGTTATCTTCACAGCCAGCGAGCTCCCGACATGACTTCCGATTTGACATTGTCGAAGGAGGCGGCGGAAATATTAGAAATTAATGCTCCTCATTCTAGAGTATTCCTCATTCTAGAGTATTCCCTTATCTAGATTATTCCACCATTAAGTATTAATGTTGAATCTTCTAGGATGCTTATCTTTTGAAGTAAATGCTTATTAAAAATAGATGTTTCTAGAATATATAGAGAAATCTAGAACTACTTGTAACCACTAGTATAAATAGGGATGATGTATTGTTGAAATGGAAAGAGAAAAAATATATTCTTCTACTCCATCAATATCTCTTCATCTCTTCATTTCTCCAACACATGGTATCAGAGCAGCTTCAATCTATGGGAACGATGACAGGCTCAATTTCTTCTCCATCATATCCAATATTCACCGGCGAAAACTACGACTACTGGAGCGTGAAGATGATTACGTTGTTCCGATCACTGGATCTATGGGAGATAGTTGAAGATGGCATTTCGACTGAAGTTGTCAGTACCTCTGATGGTTCTTCTAATCTCACGCAAATCCGGGCGGACAAACAAAAAGATGCAAAGGCGCTCTTCATTCTTCAACAAGCTGTAAGTGACACTATCTTTCCAAGGATAATGCGGGCTTCTTCGTCGAAACAAGCATGGGAGATCCTGCAGGAGGAGTTTCAAGGAAACTCCAAAATAAGAACAATAAAATTACAAGCCTTGCGAAGGGAGTTGGAAAATCTCAAAATGAAAGATACAGAAAATACAAAGGAGTACTGCTCCAGAATCATTACTGTGGTAAACCAGATGAGGGCGTACGGCGAAGACATCTCAGAAGAGAAGGTTGTACAGAAGATCCTCATTAGCCTTACCGCAAGCTACGATCATGTTGTGGCTGCGATCGAAGAGTCCAAAGACCTCTCCTCATTGTCGGTGACAGAGTTGATGAGCTCATTATATGCTCATGAGCTTCGACTTGAGAGAAGGAAGGATACGACTCTTGAAACAGCATTCCAGTCAAAAGTCAATCTGAAGAAGCAAAAGATAAAGGATTCCAAGAAGAAGTCTAAAGAGATTACAAAGAGTGGAGACAACCCACAAAAGAAGGAATTTCCACCATGTAAGATCTGCAAAAAGACAAATCACTTGGAAAAAGATTGCTTTCATAAAGGTAAGCCTCTATGTTCTTATTGTAAAAAGTTTGGACATGAAGAGAAAGATTGCTGGCATAAAAATAAAAAAATCAACAAGCTAACTTTATGGAAGAAAAGGAGGAGCAATTGTTCTATGCCTGTCATGTTGCAGCCGAGCAAAGGAAAGAATGGTTTCTTGATAGTGGGTGCAGCAATCACATGACTCCAGATGAGAGTCTATTCACTCATATTGATAAATCTGTATGTGCCAAAATAAAACTTGGAAATGGAGAGTTGGTAGAAGCAAGTGGCAAAGGAACAATTGCCATCAAAACCAATGAAGGAACACGACACATAAGAGATGTTCTACTAGTTCCAAGCCTTGATCAAAGTCTTCTCAGTGTTGGGCAGATGATGCAGAATGGGTATTCCCTACATTTTGAAGGTGATGTATGTATCATTCTAGACCAAAAGAAAGACAATCAAGTTGTGGCAAAAGTAAGAATGAAGGATGGCAGAAATTTTCCTATCACTTGGCAGTATCCAAGAGCTTTATTTACAAAGAATGATGATACATCTCTTTGGCATCAAAGATTCGGTCACTATAACTTGAAAGCTTTGAGATTGTTAAATCAGAAGAATATGGTAAAAGACCTACCTCTGTTAGCTCAAGATATGCCTATTTGTGAAGGATGTATAATGGGAAAGCAACAAAGAAAACCATTTCCTTCCGGAGAATCTTGGAGAGCAAAATCAGTACTTGAGCTTGTTCACACTGATCTCTGTGGTCCTATGAAGACTCCATCTCTAAGCAATTGTAAGTATTTTATTCTCTTCATTGACGACTATTCTAGAATGACATGGGTTTACTTTCTCAAAGAAAAATCAGAAACTTTTGGTATTTTCAAGAACTTTAAATTATTAGTTGAAAATCAAAGTGGTCAAAAGATAAAAATCTTGAGAAGCGATAGAGGTGGTGAGTTTAACTCATGCCAATTTGAAGATTTTTGCAAAGAAGAAGGGTTGGAGCACCAACTGACTGTTGCCTACACTCCTCAACAAAATGGAGTCACAGAAAGGAAGAATAGAACTGTTATGGAGATGGCAAGGGCTATGCTAATAGCAAAAGACATTCCAAAGAAATTTTGGGCTGAAGCTGTCAACACTGCTGTTTATGTGCTAAACAGATGTCCTACAAAAGCTGTGAAAGATATCACACCTATTGAAGCTTGGAATGGACACAAGCCTTCTGTTGATCACTTCAGAATATTTGGGTGTCTATGTTATGTTCATATTCCTAAACAAAAAAGGCATAAGCTTGAAGAAAAATCGGAGAAAGGAATCTTTCTTGGGTACAGCTCTCAATCCAAAGGATACAGAATCTTTAATCTCAAAACACAACAACTAGTTACTAGCAGAGATGTCAAATTTGATGAGGATGCTATTTGGAAATGGGAAAATACAGATGATCCCAAGCTATTTCTTCAAGCACAGTCTATCAATGATACTACAGAACAAGCCACAGCCGATACTGTATTACCAGCTGATGACCTCGCGCTAATACCGACATCATCTACCTCAGTCAATAATGAGGAGTACGATGACACTTCTGAAGGCGAAATTTCTTCCACATCTTCTCCAGGATCTACTCCAAGAAGGTATCGGGCACTACAAGAGATCTATGAATCTTGTAACTTCACATTAGTAGTACCAGAAAGCTATAATGATGCCTCAAAAGAGCCTATTTGGATGGATGCTATGAAGGAGGAAATCAAAATGATTGAAAAGAATAACACTTGGGAGTTAGTGCCTTATCCTAAGAATAAGGACATAATTGGAGTTAAGTGGATATACAAGATAAAACTTAACTCAGATGGCTCTTTAAACAAATGTAAGGCAAGACTTGTTGCCAAGGGCTACACTCAGCAAGCAGGAATAGACTACAATGAAACTTATGCTCCTGTTGCTAGACTTGACACCATCAGGACTGTAGTCGCTCTTGCAGCTCAAAAAAATTGGAAGATCTCACAATTAGATGTAAAGTCAGCCTTTCTAAATGGAGAACTCGAGGAAGATGTGTATGTTCAACAACCTGAAGGATTCATAAAAGAAGAAAAGAAAGTTTATAAACTTAAAAAGGCTCTCTATGGGCTCAAACAAGCTCCTCGAGCATGGTACAGCAAAATTGATAACTATTTTTGCAACCATGGATTCACCAAGAGTATAAGTGAACCAACACTCTATGTGAAAATCAAAGGAAGTAATCTTATCATTGTCTCTCTCTATGTGGACGACTTAATCGTTACTGGAAATAGTCCAAGGATGATCAACTCATTCAAATCTGAGATGATGAAGACCTTTGAGATGAGTGACATGGGGCATATGCACTACTTTCTTGGGATGGAAGTACATCAAGAAGAAGGAGGTATCTTTATTTCACAGAAAAGGTATGCTACTGATATGCTAATTAAATTCAAAATGAATGAATGCAAACCTGTAGATACTCCTTTAGTTGCAAATGAGAAATTGATGAAAGAAGATGGTACAAAAGAGACTGATGCAGCTACATATAGAAGTTTAATTGGGAGTTTACTTTACCTAACTGCTACTCGTCCTGACATCATGTATGCTACCAGCCTTCTTTCAAGATTCATGCAAAAGCCAAGTCAAATTCATTTCAGTGCTGCTAAAAGAATATTAAGGTATATTCAAGGCACAAAGGATTTTGGTATATGGTATAAACCAAGTACTCAATCATCCTTAGTTGGGTTTACAGACAGTGATTGGGCTGGCTCTCAGGATGATATGAAAAGCACATCAGGCTATTGCTTTACCTTGGGTTCTGGTGTGTTTTCTTGGGGTTCTAAGAAGCAAAGTTCAGTTGCACAGTCCACTGCTGAAGCAGAATATGTTGCTGCCGCAGGTGCTACAAATCAGGCAATTTGGCTTTGCAAAATACTGGAAGATATGGGCTCAAAACAGGAACTTCCTATAGTGATTTATTGTGACAACAATTCTGCTATTGCTATGGCTAAGAATCCTGTATTTCACAACAGAACAAAACATATTGCTATAAAATATCACTACCTACGAGAAGTAGAAGCTAAAGGAGAAATAAAGTTAATACACTGCAAATCTGAAGAACAACTGGCAGACATCTTCACAAAGGCTCTATCCAGAGATAAATTTCAAAAACTTCGTGATAAACTTGGAGTCACAAAAATGAGCAGCAAGGAGGAGTATTAGAAATTAATGCTCCTCATTCTAGAGTATTCCTCATTCTAGAGTATTCCCTTATCTAGATTATTCCACCATTAAGTATTAATGTTGAATCTTCTAGGATGCTTATCTTTTGAAGTAAATGCTTATTAAAAATAGATGTTTCTAGAATATATAGAGAAATCTAGAACTACTTGTAACCACTAGTATAAATAGGGATGATGTATTGTTGAAATGGAAAGAGAAAAAATATATTCTTCTACTCCATCAATATCTCTTCATCTCTTCATTTCTCCAACAGGAAAAGCTTCTTTAGCAACTCTTTCAACACATTGTTTCACGCAAAGCACATTAGGCTACAACGAAGAAACAACGATGAGAAAAAGAAACATGAGATGAAAAGCAAACCTCGACCGGCTCCATCTAATTAATCTAATTTAGCATAATTAATATAATTTAAAATATCAAACATTAATTGAATAATTGGTAGTAGAATTAGTATTGTAATTAAATAATCTAATTGAACTTAATTAAATAATTAGTAGTCTAATAACAATTAAAAATAATATAACTAGCTTATGATTTAGAATTTGAAATTGAATAATTAATTATATATTAAACATTGTAAATAATAATTAAATATATAATTAGTAGTAGAATATTTAAGTGCTTAATGAATTAATTAATAGTATTATTAATAGTTAAATCTAATTAAATAATGCTTAAATAATTAATAAAATCATTTGCAGGAGTACTACTTCCCTAAATAGTTGTTTAAAAAAAAAACTAATTAATTAGGTAATTATCAATATAATTAGATATAAAATACTTCTTAACTTAACGCTTAAATAAGTAGATTGATAATTAGTATTATAATAAGTAATTAAACTATCAATTAAATTATTTGATAAGTAAGCAAGCTTTAATTTTATTATTTATCATTATAACTTATTGACGGTAATTAAAATTAAAATTAATTAGTAATTCATACTTAACACCTATGTTGCACCGATACGGATACGGCGACACGGATACGACATGATACCGATACGAGACACGTCAATTCTTAAAAATAAAAGATACGGGTACGGCGCGGACACGACATCATAATTTATAAATCATACATAAAAATTAAGAAAGCAATCAAAACATAATATATGAAATTACAAAAAAAATGACAACAACGTCATTTGTAGCCTTGTAGCTTATAATATCAAAATATAAGTAAGCCCTAAATGTCTAGTACAACAACAAAAGCATAAACATAAATTGTCTAGCACATGAAGTTTCAACTATCCAATAGAAGGAATGATATGATTAGCTTCTTCAGTGGGTTGTCTTTGAAGTTCTATATCATCTTCAATAAATATCATAGCTTTTAATTCAGGTTCATCACGTGAAAGATTAATAATTTCTAATATTCTCATATCATCAAGAGACTCAAATCCATCTCAAAATTGAGAGAACTTGGCTCGCATCCGCATAAGTAAATATGATGCATCTTTTTTTTTCGGATTTCTTTCTATTTTTCAATGGATACGTGTATCAGATACGCGCGTTCTTTTGAAATTAAAAAATATTTTAATTGGATACGTCTTTGGCATATCCGACACGTATCGGTGGAGTATCGGAGGCATATCCGTGTATCGGTGTATCGGATACAACACGCCTTCATAAATAGGTGTATCGGTGCAACACACACAAATTAAACTCAAAATACATTAAATTTAATTTTTAAATGAATCAACTGTCTTAAATCTTATATTACATTGCCAAACAATTTCATAGTATTTAATAGAATTTAAAAACTATCTTGCCAAACAATTTTTATGATTTAACATGCTTAGAATTTACTAAATTTGAATTTATGGGATTTATCAAATCTTACTAAAGTTAAATCCTACTTGTTGCCAAACAGCCCCAAAAAGTGTGCAAGCTGCGTTCCCTTAATGGTTGTTTTTTTTAATAGAGGATTTCTCATGTTGTTATATTTATCTTTTATTCACGTGTAGCCATATAGGCATGAGTAAATAATTGATGTGATTTGTCATGCTTCATATGGCTTGATATTTTTTGCTTCAATGCATCCAAAATTGCTTATTTCTATCAATTTGTTAGTTTTTTTTTTCAGTTTGAGGTGCGTTTATGTAATTGAAGTGTTTAAATAATGCATCAACTGCGACATCCTTACTGATGTGAAACATACATGCGACAAGAGTTGCTTTGGCTTTAATAATAAATATTGAACATGAACTTTGCTAGTTAATAACTTATGTTTCATTCAAGTCAAATTCGTAGAATTTTCATTAAGAGATTAAGTGATAGCAAAAGTTCCAAGTAGGCTAGCGAGACAATCACAATAACTATGAAAACAAGATAGTAATGTTAATAGCAAATAAACAAGAATCCACGGTGTAACATCAAGATATAGTCACAATGAGCTCCTTCTCACTCAATCACTGTTAGGCTTTAGCGGAGGAGGGTGAACCATACGAGGAAAGAGATTACCACTAGAAAGATGGTGCCGAGGACCTTCGTTGATGGGGAGGTAGCCGATGTTGGAGGAAGTTTTGGATGACCGACAATTATCCAACTACCCGGACGGATGTGCTCCTCGATTGATAGTGTTAGTTGGTATTGGATGCGGTCGATGTATTTGTCGACAGTCTCGTCGTTGCCAAAGTACACATCAAAGAATGGGTATCCAAGAAAATCCGTCCGTCATTGCCCGTCGAAAACAAATCCGTGGCCGATCTCAGGATCGGTCATGCACCAACGATGAGATTGAGAGAGGAGTTTGTCTTCTTCTCTTGGCTTCAAATTTCATGAGCAAAATAGGGTTTCTCAAGGGGGAAGGCACAAGTGGAGGGGGCAGCCAAAGGTGGTGAGAATAGATTGACAGCTTAGATGAGAAGACGTAGGTTAGGTTGAAGAGGGAAGGGAAGTTTTAACCCAAATCTGAAATTAATTTCAGATTTTAAGTAAAATTGGAGGGTTTTAATTTGAAATGAATTCAAATTAAATAGGGATGGGGCCTCATTAGGAAGCAAAGGGGAAAATCCCCATTGATGGGGTCGGCAACATCAAGAGAGAGGGGTGAGGGGATTATTGAGTTAAGTACTTTCCAAACAAGCTATGACAAATTAAGAGGGAAAATAATAAATTGTCTCTAAATTAAATTTAGATTGGATTCAAATATGAAAACTTTACTTATTTAGGATTTTGTAAATATGGAAAGTTTTAGAATTTCAAATTTGAATTTCAAAATTTTCTAACTCCTTCCTTTATTGTTAAGTCCAATTTAGGGAGTCATTATGATGATTGAAATCATCATAATGACTTGGGATAAGGATGGGGCCGGCGGTCAAGGAGGGAGGAGGTGGGCTTGGTGTCGGGTTGAGGTGGCCAAGGGCTAAGCCGGCGGGTGGGGTTTTGGAAGGGGAATTAGGTGTGATCAAGGGGAGGTATTTTGGTTGCAGAAGAAGGTGGAAGAATGAAGAGAAGCCGGTGGGTGATAACGATGATAGAATAGAGAACGTAAAAGAAGACTATGAGCCACGGACTCTTCCGGTGATTGGTGGGTATCACATTAGGCTCTCCCTTCTCTCTAGTGCACTCACAAGAAGAAGACAAAAAAAAATTCATTTAATCATTCATCATCCTATTACAACACATAAGACCACTATATATATGTCTCAAACTTGAACAAAGAAAAGTACACAATTGCCCTCCGGGCTACAATAATAAAACACTTCCCCATAGGGGTAAATTCGGAAAATAACAAAACTAAATAAAACATAATGCATCAGAAGTAGAGATGCTGAATCGTAGTCGTCGATCTACGATTCCGTCGCCGGTACACGTGTCTGAATCTTTGAACGATATCTTCATCATTCCCCAGGTGGGAGAAAACTCGACCCCGTCAAGTCAGCATCTCTAGAACTCTCGTACCACTCCAACAGATTAGGATCCAATCGCTGCAGCTCTCCGCGGTCAATCCACACATTCTCCATCTCTGGTTTCCTTGTCCATTGAACTAGATACCTTCGGCAGCCACCGTCTTTAGTGGAAATAATCTCATCACCAAGTATCGCTTCAACCTTCTTCGTAGGGTTAAGATAGGGATGTTTGGGAGTGGAGGTAGGCTAGGGTTCTCACCAGGTGGATTCACACAAGGCTCTTTGTTTAGTGGGTTGGAGGGGTTAAACTCAGGACCCACAAAGGCTACCATATTTTCAATGTTAAACGTAGGATTAATGTTAAAACCTTCAGGAAGGTCTAGCACAAAAGCATTACTATTTATTTTTGAAGTTATTTTGAAAGGTCCTGTGCTTCTTGCATGTAACTTTTTAACGACCCCTTATGGGAACCGCTCCGGATGAATCTGAACCATTACAAAGTCTCCAACTTCAAATTCTTTGAATCGTTTCTTGAGATCCGCATGCATTTTATATTTAGCATTGCTATGTTCAATTTTTTTGTTAATTTCCTTATGCAACTTTTGGAGATGGGATGCAAATGCAGATGCAGACTCAGATGTTCTATACTTATGACTCATAGGGATCAGATCTATAGGCTTTCTAGGTTGGTATCCATAAACAATTTCGGCGGGACTTAGACCTATAGTTTGATTGACATAATTATTGTAGGCAATCTCAGCTAAAGGCAATTTGGAATTTTAATCCCGAATATTTTCTCCTACCAAGGTCCTTAAAAGATTTCTCACTCCTATTCATAACCTCAGTTTGTCCATCTGTCTTGGGATGGAAAGCAGTAGAAAATTGAAGTTTGGTCCCCATCTTGTGGCATAAGATTTTTTTAGAAATAACTAATAAACTTAATATCTCGATCTGACACAATGGTCTTGGGTAGTCCGTGGAGTCTAACGATTTCATCAAAATACAGTTTGGCAATCCTAGAAGCTTTGAAAGTTTTGGAGCACAGGAGGAAGCAAGCCATTTTAGAGAAGCAGCCTACTACCACACACACAGAGTCATGCTTTCTCACTATTTTGGATAACCCTAAAACAAAGTCAATGTTAACATCCTGCCATGAGCAGTTGGGTACTGGAAGGGGTGTGTAAAGTCCAATGTTTTGCTAAACCTCCCGCGTTTAGTTCCCACACGAGGAATTCTCTCAACGTGTTTGGGATGCAGAGTTTGTAGGACTTAAAGAGATATCCATCTTCTAAAAGGAAATCATCAATGATGCGTTCACTTCCGTTTACCAATAATGCATGTGTCTTTGAAGTCTGGGCACTCCGTATAACTTCCTTTCATTTGCTCAAACCCAATTACTTCGGTCCTCATTTCCCTAGTGATCATTATTCGTCGGCTTAAGGCGTCAACTGCTTTATTTTTATATCTTGCTTTGTGTCAGATCGTGTACGTATACTCTTGAAGTAATTCAACCCAACGACCATGTCGTGCTTTCTGTTTCTTTTGGGAGTTTATATACCGCAAGGCTTCATGGTCATAGAAAATAACAAACTCTTGGAGGAGCATGTAGTGTCTCCAATGCCTAAGGGACTAGATGATAGCATAAAATTCCTTATCGTTGCCTAATTTCTTTCAACTTTTCGCTAAAGTAGGCAACAGGATATCCTTCTTGAGATAAGACTCCACCGATATCGATACCAGATGCGTCACAAGTCACTTCAAAAACTTTGGAAAAATCTGGCAGACGCATGACTGGTGCTTCAACCATTTTTCTTTTTATCTCAAAGGCTTTAGAGGCAGACGTCGTCCAATGAAACTCTCATTTCTTCAGACAGTCAGTTATCGGACCCACTATAGTGCTAAAATTCCTAATGAATCTTCGATAAAATGTTGTCAATCCGTGAAAACATCTAACGTCTCTGATGTTCTTAGGTTCAGGCCACTCATTGATTGCTCGCACCTTTTCAGTGTCAACGGTTATGCCTTGGGAGGAAATGATAAATCCAAGAAAGGTTACGTGATCAGTGAGGAACATGCATTTCTTAGGATTAGCATACAACTGTTCCTTCCTCAAAATCTCACAAACTTGTTTTAGGTGATTCAAATGTTGCTCCACCGAATTACTATAGATCAGAACATCATCAATGTAGATCAATACAAATTTTCATAGGAATGGTCTGAGGACCTGAGTCATCACTCTCATAAAAGTGTTGGGTGCGTTACTCAGACCAAAAGGCATCACCGTCCATTCATACAATCATCATTGCTTTAAAAGCGATTTTTTATTCGTCTCCTGGATGAATTCTAATATGGTGGTAGCCACTTTTAAGATCGATCTTAGAAAATAGGGTGGCTTGGATCATCATATCTAATATGTCATCTAAATGCGAGATGGGGAAACAATACTTAACCGTGATTTTGTTAATAGCGCAACTATCAACACATTCTCCACGACCCACCCTTCTTGGGGGTTAGAAGGACGGGAACAGCACATGGACTAAGGATCTCCTTAATAAACCCACGTTGCAACAACTCATCCACTTATTTCTTGAGCTCAGTAGGTTTCATGCGGTAATGGGGTATATTGGGCAAGGAAGCCCCGGGTACTAAGTCAATAACGTGTTGGATGTCCCTTAACGGTGAAAGTTGGTTGGGCAAATTTTTCGGGAAAACGTCAACGAAGGTTTCAAGGATAGGTTTTACTTCTTCAGGGATAGGCTACTCCAAATTGGCACTCACTTCCCGCGCCACCAAGGCGTATAAAGGTGATCCTGATTCAAATTCAGTATCTAGGTCTTTGGCGGTTAACAGATTTAGGCCTGTACTGGGTTTAAGGAGGGTGGGTTTTATCTCTTCCTTGACAGACTTGGGTTGGGTGGGCAGGAGCTTAATCTTCTTGCCCTCGTGCTCAAACACGCAGGTGTTTGATCTCCCATAAATGTGCACGTCGTTATCAAACAACCAGGGAAGACCGAGGATGATCTGGCCAACATCCATTGTTAAAACATCACACCATATCTTCTCCTTGTATCCCACAAACTCAATAGGAATGAGACTCTTGTCTTTTACTTCTAAGGCGGTCGAGTTGATCCAAGCGACCTTATAGGGGTGCGGGTGTGGTGTGACTTTTAAATGAAGCTTAGAAATCATAGCAAATGACACAACATTAATACAGCTTCCACTATCAATGATGACCTTGCAGTTCTTGTCACCTATCTTGGTGAAAGTGTGCAAGATTGAGGTTCTTTGCCAGTTGTTGCTCAACTTAGGTTGTGAAAGAGCACGCCTAACGACTTGTAGGTCTAAGTGATCCATCTTCTAGAGACAGTGGACCACAGCAGTATCTTCCTTACAGAAAAACTCCTTATTGTCATCAATATGATGAACTAGTTCAGTGTCTGGTTCATCCTCTTTTTCGATGACCTCCTCAATGATGGTGACTTTAAACGGGCTGGAACATTGAGAGGCAATGTGCCCGCACCTATGGCATCAAAAACATTTAGTACCCGCAGGGGTCTTGGGTGCTTCCCGTTCAGGGGTTTTACCCTTATGATGAACTAGTTCAGTGTCTGAGTAACTGAGCCTAATTGACCAACAATAAGGTCTAAAGTCGCCTGAATTTGTTCCGGATTCATGGGTAGGTGTTGGGGGAACACTAGGGGGGTAAAGGGGTAAAGGACAGCACTACGACACTAAAGTATTATGCTCCTAACACAAGTAAATGATGCAGCTTTTGTGTGGACAGCAAACTACAACAGGGAATTAAGTTGTCTAAGTGTTTAGGATGGTCTCTAAAGTGAGGACAGCAATTAAACACTAAGTTAGACTCACCAAAAGTCCACTAAATGATGCAGAATTGTAAAGGACAATAAATATGCTATGTATTAATTGATCTAATTATAATGTTAGAACAACTAGTTAGGCCTACCAATGACAAGTGGACACTTCTAATTGAAACCTAATACATGCAAGAGCAACCATGCTCTGATACCAAGATGATGTGAAACATACATGCGACAAGAGTTGCTTTGGCTTTAACAATAAATATTGAACATGAACTTTGCTAGTTAATAACTTATGTTTCACTCAAGCCAAATTCGTAGAATTTTTATTAAGAGATTAAGTGATGGCAAAAGTTCCAAGTAGGTTAGCGAGACAATCACAATAACTATGAAAACAAGATAGTAACGTTAATAGCAAACAAACAAGAATACGCGGCGTAACATCAAGATATAGTCACAATGAGTTCCTTCTCACTCAATCACTCTTAGGCTTTAGCGGAGGAGGGCGAACCATACGAGGAAAGAGATTACCACTAGGAAGATGGTGCCGAGGACCTTCGTTGATGGAGAGGTAGCCGATGATGGAGGAAGTTGTGGATGACCGACGATTATCCAACGGCCCGGACGGATGTGCTCCTCGATTGATATTGTTAGTTGGTATGGGATGTGGTCGATGTATCCGTCGACAGTCTCGTCGTTGCCAAAGTACACGTCAAAGAACGGGGATCCAAGAATATCCGTCTGTCTTTGACCGTCGAAAACAAATCCGTGGCCGATCTCAGGATCGGCCATGCACCAACGATGAGATTGATAGAGGAGTTTATCTTCTTCTCTTGGCTTCAAATTTCATGAGCAAACTAGGGTTTCTCAAGGGGGAAGGCACAGGTAGAGGGGTGGCCAAAGGTGGTGAGAAGAGAGGGGCGGATTAGATGAGAGGATGATGCAGGACTACTCCCATCAGAGGACTTAGGTTAGGTTGAAGAGGGGAGGGAAGTTTTAATCCAAATCTTAAATTAATTTCAGATTTTAAGTAAAATTGGAGGGATTTAATTTGAAATTTGAATTCAAATTAAATAGGGATGGGCCTTATTAGGAAGCAAAGGGGAAAATCCCCATTGATGGGGCCGGCGGTATCAGGAGAGAGGGGTGAGGGGATTGTGGAGGAGTTAAGTACTTTCCAAACAAGCTAAGGCAAACTAGGAGGGAAAATAATAAATCCTCTCTAAATTAAATTTAGATTGGATTCAAATTTGAAAACTTTCCTTATTTAGGATTTTATAAATATGAAAAGTTTTTTAATTTCAAATTTGAATTTTAAAATTTTCTAACTCTTTCCTTTATTGCTAAGACCAATTTAGGGAGTCATTATGATAATTGAAATCATCAGAATGACTTGGGATAAGGATGGGGCCTGCGGTCAAGGAGGGAGGAGGTGGGCTTGGTGTCGGGTTGAGGTGGCCAAGGGCTAGGCCGGTGGGTGGGATTTTGGAAGGGGAATTAGGTGTGATAAAGGGGAGGTATTTTGGTTGCGGGATGAAGGTGGAAGGATGAAGAGAAGCCGGTAGGTGATAACGAAGATAGAATAGAGAACGTAGAAGAAGACCACGAGCCATGGACTCTTCCGGTGACTAGTGGGTATTGCGCTTGCCCACACGTTGGGCTTTCCCTTCTCTCTAGTGCACTCACAAGAAGAAGAAGAAGATTAAAAAAAAATTATTTAATCATTCATCATTCTATTACAACACATAGGACCACTATATATAGGTCTCAAACATGAAAAAAAGAAAAATACACAATTGCCCTCCGGGCTACAATAACAAAACACTTCCCCGTAGAGGTAAATTTGGAAAACAACAAAACTAAATAAAACATAATGCATCAAAAGTAGAGACGCTGAATCGTAGCCGTCGATCTATGATTCGGTCGTCGGTACACGTGTCTGAATCTCTGAACGATGTCCTCATCACTTACAGACTGGTTTCTTCACAGTTTTTGCAAATTATTCTTCCTTCTCTGCCATGTATTTAGCAAATTTAAGATGGTATTTTCATAATAATTTACATACAAGAGCGTAGAAATAGCATTATATGGTACTGTTGCATGAAATGACTGGCATAAAATAGGGATTTTGTTACTAAAGTTGTTCTCCATAGATGTTTTAAGTGTTTGAATATTGCTATCTTTTCTTTTAAATGTTGGCTGAACGTTGGGTAGCTTGATGGTACATCTTACCTTCGATCTTAGCCTAATAATCATTTGCATCAAATCTATTTGTATCTACAGCTAGAGTACTTTTCACATATATCTGAAACTATGATAGCATCAGCATAGGAATTATGCTTTCATTAGATGTTTGCCCCTACTGCATACGTGGATAGGTGCCAGTAGATTACTCTTAAATCAACTCTTTTTAGTTCTGTCAACTCTTTTTTTTTATTCAGAGATTAGTTGTCATGCCTTTGATCCCAAGAAGTGCTATAATCCTCCCTTCAGAATGTAAATGCTTCTTTAAGCTAAGATTGGCTTTGGACAAGAAATCTATTTGATCATTCTTCTGACAAATCTTCACCCATTTTTTTGTGAGATTATTCCTTCTAAATTCTAATAACTCTAGATGTTATCCTCTAAAATGCAGGGTCTTTTGCTGGTTTAGGCTTTCTTGCCTGGTATCTAGCTGGGAAATTTAGAGCCTTCAATCGGAGGGGCCATGTTGCTAAACTTTGCATCGTGCTGCTTCCTCTCCTTTGTGCGTCACTTATAGCAATTTCTAGAGTGGATGACTATTGGCATCACTGGCAAGATGTATTTGCAGGAGGAATTTTAGGTTTGCATTATATTTATATATGCCTTTCTTTTCTCATTAAATGCTTTTTTTGTTATTTTCTCTACTGGTTGCAGTTCGTTGCCTTAATTATATTTTGGTTGTTTTCTCAGGATTGGTGGTTTCTTCAGTTTGCTATTTGCAGTTCTTCCCTCCCCCTTACCATGTAAATGGTATGCTTAAAGTTTTCTTCCACGCCTATTATTAATGCTACATTACAATAAGTGAGACATATTGTTGATGGCTTGAAGTTCTTTACTTACATTTGGATTATGATAAAATTTTTTGGAGTAATCTAGTTATAGCTCTAAATCTGAGTAAGAATCAAAATTTTGATTTAAAAATTAGTTGAGAAAACTGACGGCTATTGCGAGTGGATATTGGGATACAAGTATAGGCTTCACATAAACCCACAGCCAACTTGATAAGTCAGTCTTCTTATAAAGTTAGAGAAGAAGCAGTGCAAAGTTGGGATCCTCTAGTTAGCATTTTTCTTATACAAACCAAATTATTTCTCAAAAATGTGTTAGACCGGTCCTGCCGGTCCACACGGGACCAGCCCAGGGGAACAGAGGCGGAAGTTCCGCCTCTCCCGCGTAGACCGAGCGGATCGCAAATCTCCACAGAACTTTTTAGGAAGGATTTTTGAGAAAGTTTAGGAGAGAAATTGAATGTAGGGACTGTTTAAGTATTTCCTTCTTAATTGTATGCATTAAATAGTTTGTTTTCCTAGGGTTAGAGCATCTTGAATTTGGGCTGAATTTGGGATCTCTTAGGTTTAGGTTTCTTTTGGGCTCTAGCGGCGTCTAGAGATTTGGGAGAGATAGATCCTCCTCTCGAATAGAGGATCAATTGTATCTTGCTGTTTTTCAAGTGTTTTCCCTCAGATTTTTTCACTGTTTCTACTGATTTTCTCAAATTTTCTGCTCGGTTATTGCTGTTTTTTATCTGGAAACAGCAGTTTTCACTATTGTGGTGGAGTGTTTCCTATCAAAAAGCTAAGCAGGTGATAAGATTTAGTGAATAAAGATCTTCAAAACTATTCATTTGTTTGTAGTTCCAGTGCCTTTTGATGGAAGATATGCATAAAATCAATAACATTCCTTCTAGGCGTGGGATAAAATTTGAGCTTGATTATAAATACAAGTAGTATACAATGAATGTCTCAAAGGAGTGGTGCCTGATAGAGAGAAGGAAAGCATGAAGAAAATCTATGGTTAGGGCTTAGGTGCAAGGAAGAATCAATCCCTGAAGAGAATGCTAAGGAAAACTATTTTCGTATACCATTATCATCCAATTGAGTTACAACCTAAGGCGTAAAATTCATGGACTTTCTAACCTACTAAAATTTAAATAATAGCAAGGATATCTAAAATGATTAATGATCATTTCACACTTCATAATTGAACAAGTATTAAAAAGAACAAACATTATAAAATAACTCACTAAACATGCATGATTATTTTGATATAATTAAAGCTAAATGCTAATAATTGGAATTTAGCATCTTACACTGTTGCAATTTCCTTGGATTGCTAAGAACTCTACTTTGAAGAGTTAAAAATATTGTTAGAATAAAAATTAGCTGTAGATCTATGAAAATTAAAGATTCATGAGAAATCAAATCACGAAGAAAATTTGACAATTAAAAAATTCTCCAGAAGGAGAAAGGGAAAGAATATCATCACAATTAATAATATATGTGATGAGGACATCGAAGATCAACGGCTACGATCGTATCTATTTATTTTCATGTATTTTATTTGTTGTTTGTACTTTTTCATTTCTACCCTCACTTGAGGGCTTTGTTTTATGTTTGCCCTAGGGGCAATTGTGTCTTTTATTTTTCCTCATGTATTTGGCTATTTAAGCCCTCCCCTTCCTCTTGGAAAAGGGATGATAATTGCTAATGAAAATTTTGGTTTTGGATCTCTTTGTGAGTTCTAGAGTTCTCTTTGTGAGTTCTCAAGTGAGGAAAGCCTAGGAGAGGCTCAAAGCAATACCCGCCAGTCGTTGGAAGCGTCCTCGACTCGTGGTTTATTTATCTTATTGTTTCTTCTCCAACTCTTGTTTTCCTCCTCCCCACGCCAAGCCCTACCCGAGATCCCTTCATCCACCGCTTTACCCACTAGCTTCCTCCACTACAACCCAAGCTCCATCAAGAAATCCCCAAACCCGACGGCAAGCCCCCTCTTCCTCCTTTTGGCCACCGGCCACCACCTTGCCCCAAGCCATGATGAAGATGTCAATCATCATAATGGCTCCTTGATTGTGGTCTAGCAATAAAGAAAGGAGTTAATGAATTTTGAAATTCAAAATTCGAAATTCAAAAATTTTCCTTATTTGCAAAGTCTAAATAAGGAAGTTTTTTCGAATTCAAAATTCGAACGGAATTTAATTGGATGACTCATTATTTTCCCTCCCACATTTTGATTTCAAATTTCTCATAAATGCTTTCCTAATTTGGCTCCCCTAATTTAGGAATAGAATTAAGTTCAAATTCAAATTTGAATTTCAAATTATTCTTAAATTATCATCCCATAAATTAAGAGAAACCTCCAATAGTTTAAATCTGAAATTAATTTCAGATTTAACTATTCAATCCTCTTAATTACTTGGGCCCACCTCATTAATACCCAACCCCTCTCCCTTTCTCTCTCCATGGCCGGCCACCCATATCCCCCATTTAATTAATTAGATCCCACAAATTAAGGATCTAATTAATTCAATCCCCTCCCCACTTTCCCTCCTAAACTCCACAAATTTCAAATTCAAATGTCTAAATCAATTGCTCCATAATTACTCCCTAAATCTGAAATTAATTTCAGATTTCCCCCCTATGCTCCTCCTCAACTAAATGCCGCCCAAACCTGAACCGAAATCAAAGGGAATTGACTCCATGTTCTCTCCATTGCTTTCTCCACAACTTTCCACCCTCCCTTTTCATGCTCACGTGCACCCAATAGGAGGAACTGGCTGAATTTCATCTCCCAAACGGGCTGCCAAGATTTCTGGACAGAGTCACGTTGCTGTCTCGAAATTTTGCTGAATTATGCACGGCATCTAGGGATCTCCAGCCAAACAACTTGCTGCCCTGCATCCTGGAACATAGCTATTTGCTGTCCAGAAGTTCCGGATGTCCCACAGCAGCTGTCCAAGGTCTTCCTAGGCCTTATAGATGGCTGTCCAGTTACGTCCAGTTGCTGTCCAGAATTTTGAAGCCCAGAAAACTGCTATCCAGCATCCTTGAGAACCAAAATTGCTGTCCGGAATCTGCTCCAGGCCACCTACTTCCGATCCAACCAACAAAGCACCACCGGAACATTGTATAACTTCATTCCTTGGGTGAAACTCTTCTCCTAACACTCTTATCTTTCTAATTTACTTTTCGTTTATGGTTATTAATGGACTCATGAAGATCATGTCAATTATGCGCCGCTAGAACCTAGTAATAGGAAGAGTTGTGTGAGGGATCTTTCATAGCCTAATCTTATTGTTAGTATTGGAATTTATTGTTGGAACAATCTACGTATGCAATGTTGGATTAAGATGGTTATTTTTTGAACTTAACTTCTATGCATGAAAATTAACCTAAGCTAAGTACCACTTAATATTTATCTTATCGTTCAATTCCGCATAAGATCTTACTTATTATTGCCTCTAAATCTAAGCGTGCAAACTTCATTAAGCAAATCATTTTCGCATGAGATTGTTTCACATCAATATGCACAAAATTTTTATCGTGGATCCTAAGGAACACTAACACATATGTTTGAAGATGTTTCAACTTTGAAGGTCTTTATGCACATTACTGCACTAATCTAACCTGATTGAAATATTGGTTTATTGAAGTTTTTTTTTTTTTAATATTTAAATTGAGGCTTATCATTGGGTTTGGCTTTTCTAGTTAAGTTAAAAAATAGCATTATTTTTACAAAATGAATTGAATTGGGTAAGATATATAAGGTTCATTAAAAAGTTAGACGACTGGTGCATCAGGATATAAATTTTGAATAAGAAATTTATTTTGCGTGTATAAGATGTGGCTTGAAGATGATACAAAATTTTAAATTTCAATTGGTAGGTATATGAGAATTTTTGGATGTTAGCGAGCAAGATTTTTTGCTATGATAGTAGTTTGGTTGAATTATTATTATATTTATTTTTATAGCGGGCTAGAATATTCGAGGCGGTAAAGTATTAAATTTGGTGTCTTAGCGTTGCACAAGTATCCAGCTCACAAACAAAAGTAGAAATACAAGAATTTTTGTCGTGAAAACCCCGAAGGAAAAGACCATGGGGCCACGCCCAGTTGAAATGATCCAACTAGTGTTTGAATAGATTAAAAAGGATTTATTCGCCCTTAAACTTGAGGATGATTATATTACAATAGCCATTCGTCCGGTTGAAATCTAGCGACAAACAGAGATCGGACGGAAGTCCGATGATGGTCGGTGGACGGGCGGAAGTTTGACGACAGGTGGTGGTCGGGTGGAAGTCCGGCGACGGTTAATGGCCGGGTAGGAGTCCGGCGACGATCGGTGGTCTGGCGGTGGTCGAGGAGAAATCTGGTGGTAAGAGAACTCTGATTTATCTTCCTTTCCTCTCTTCCTTCTCTTCCTTGCTTAGTCCCCATTAGTAAAGAATGAGATGTATATTTATAATTGTCAAGGAGTGGCATGACTAGTAAATAGGGAGGAGGTCAAGGGTATGTTTGGAGTGTTTTGAATGGATGGCTGATATCAACTCACTTGATCGTTGATTGTTTATCGATTATTTAAGTGTCTTAATGATATTAGAATTCGGCAGCCTTGGGCTTGTTGGATTCGTCTCGTCAAGCTGCTCGTTTCTATTATAAGTATGTCACATTTGAAAATCGTTTGGTCTTCCAGTTTATCTATCAAACTTTTCAAATACACTTCGAATCTTCGATTTGGACTCATTTGGGCTCGAATTGGTTCGGATTCAATGTTATTGGGTTCGTCTTTTCGAGACATTCAGTTCGACTATAAGTTTACTAAAATCGGAGTTTGGATGGTCCTGGATTTAATTTCGGAATTTTCCAACTTAAATTTACCTCAAGATTCGTGCCCGATCAAGATAATTTTTTATGATTTACCAATTTTATTAGTCTTTATTTAATATTTGCTTTAAATGTTAAGAATAATATGACATTTGTCTGTTAGTATAAATTTAATTATTGGTAGCATTTTGTAGGATCCTTTATTATCAATAGAAATCTGAGTGATAATTTAAGTGTACTATGATATTAAATAAAATGATGTTTGGCATGCTTGTCCCCTTTCTGTGGATTTGTTTAGTGCTCAAGTCATACTTAAGTCGATTTCAGCTCCTAAGCACAACCAAACAATGAAAAAAGTAAGGTTGGCGGATGCCGAGTTTAAGCTTATCTCATGATATGTAAGAAAATCTAAGTTAAAGTAAATTAAAATAAATTAATCATCATTAAGTTTATAATCCTATCAAACTTAGCTTTATATTATAAGTTTATCTTTTCAAAATAGTTAAGCTTAGCTTTTCAATAGCTTATCCTTTCAAAGTAATTAAGTTTTCTCTTTTCAAAGCAATTATACTTATTTCTTAATTAAGAAGTAAATCTATAATTCCTCAACTAAATTTAGTCATTATTAAATTTATAATTATAACTAAGTTCGAATAACAAATCTATTTATATTTATACCATATATTAGACCTCCGTGATGAGCTGTGGAAATGAGTTTAGGGCTTTGTTAGGGACGGCTTTCTTTCTATTCTTAAAGCAGTACAAAAATTTCTAGTTCTAAAATATTTTGTACTTAAAAGCTGCTTTAGAAAACAGTAAGAAAGCCGTCCCAATTACAACCTATTTTAAAATGCAATCAAATAATTTTCTCAGCTTATCTTTAGCTTACAGCACATCATCTTTTTCACCAACCAAACGGCATCATCCCTGTAAAAGCTTAAGCCTGCCATCACTCTACTTTCTATAACTTTTGTTTTGTGAGTTCTCTGAAATGTTTAATTATCAACTGTTCGCTTGCAGGTTGGGGACCTCATGCATATTTCCAAGTGCTTGAGGAGATGCCAAACGGTGTTGCACCTTCTACTGCTAATAATGGCCTTATAGCATAAAGACCTGTAGAGATTGAGACTGTCAATATGGCTTTCAGAAGGGCAGAATCATTTTCCCTTCAATCCAATGTTGCATGATATCATAGGCTATGAATTCCTGCACTAAATTTGTAATATAGAATATTTGATATGGATGCATTCTTCTTGAAAAAAAAAATTAATAGTGTTTAGATTTAGGTTTTGTTTAGGACGGCTTTTTTACTGCTTCTTAAAGTAACTTTTTTAGTTAAAAAATAAAAATTTTAATATAAAAAAGCTATTTTAAGAAGCTGTAAAAATGTCATCCCAAACGAAGCCTTATTCTTCTATTTTCTTCCTGACACTTTTTTGCTGCTAGTGGTGTTCCTTTGTGAAGAATGGTGTCAGTGGCTTTTCCGACGGTTTGAATTGTTGTTAGTGCTTCAGCTATTTGATTCAAATTTGAGCTCAAGCTCAAGTTGATATGAAATTCTATTATTATTATTATTATTATTGTTGCTGCTATTTTTGTTACTCTTGTTATTATTATTTTATGATAAGAGTAAAATGAAACGGAGCTTAAAATCTTGATTTTAATGCCTAGTTCCGTTCATGTAATCAGCATCAAATCAAGAGAGAATATTATGTGCGGAGTCCGAATGCAAAGAACCGTTCGGCATAGTGCACATAACCTTAACAATAAAGTGCGTGTTTACTATTCACAACCACAAAATCAAATGATTCTCTATTATGTCAATATACTAATCTCTCCCAAAATTAAACAGAGCCAAAGTGCACAGAACCTGAAAGAACAAAATCACTATGTAAATGGATCTCATCAATCAATCTCCCGAAGCAATGAATCTGACAGTTATGTGGTCTCTGTTTATTTCACATAAAACTGAAAAGAATACGACAAATTGTACAAATATGAGACAAATTTATATGATTTGGTGTATCTTCATTTTTTTTGTTAAGTTTCTATTAAATTGGATTTTATAATATATGCAATTTTAATAGAATATGTTTAATAAAGCAATGCTTCTACTTTTATTTATAAATTGGGAGTTAGAAGACAAGTTCATGCAACTTATCGTAGTTTCTGACAGAAAGAAAACAGAGAGCTTCTCTCCTGAGATCTATTACGCAGGAAAAAAAATTAGATTCAACAATGATCAATATTTAGTATTTCCTCTCAACTCACCGTCATTGCGGCATTATCATCACGCCATTGCCATCACACTTTGCCACAGGCAACCCACCGCTGCTCGCCACCTAGCTCCATCCATCACTGTTGTTATGCTTTACATTATATTCATTTTACTTTAACAAAACACTAAAAAATATAATAATTGGTTCAAATAACTCCAAATACTTTAAATACATTGCAAAATGTTGATACTTAAACCCATTTTTATGTGTTATTTTTTTAGTAAATCAAACGAAGAATCCTTTGGTTAAACATGCAATCAGCTTTTTTAGGGCTTTATAGTTTTATAGAGCCAATCAAATAAAACTGAATTATAACAAAAATTAAATTATATTTTAATTGGATAGATTCCTAGCTGCAACTATTCAAATATATCCAAAAAGGGCACATGCATCTTCACTGAGAAACTGGAAAATGAAAAAAATAAAATAAAATTATGTTGCTAGCTTAGTCATGCGTTTAATATTCTGATACAGTTTCCTGACATCGACTCCTTTTTAGGGGTGTTAATTTCGGGTAACGGGTCGGGTTCGGGATTAACCCAGAACTGATCCGGGTTCAAGCGGGTCAACCCTAAACCCTAACCCGACCCGGGTAGACAAACGGGTCGGAAAATCGAACCCGGACCGGACCCGGCGGGTTGCCGGGTTGCAAGACCCGACCTGGTTTGGGTGGCCGGCGCCGGAACGGCGGCGGTGGACGGCGGGGGACGCGAGCGCGGCGGGCGGACGCAAGCAGGACAGCGCGGGCGCGGGCGAGGTCGGGCGCGGGCACGCTGGGCACGCGGGCGCGCGGCGGGCGCGGTCGGGCGCGGGCAGCGCAGGCATGGGCAAAGGCGGGATTCAAAATTTTTCGAATTAAACGGGTTGGCGGGTTCACCCGGCAACCCGCCGGGTCAACCCGAACCCGACCCGTTTTTTAAACGGGTCGATTTCTGGAACCCGAACCCGACCCGTTTTAAAATCGGGTCGGGTTCAACCCGGATTTTCCGGGTCGTGTTCGGGTCGGGTTTTTGTGTCGTGTCAAATATTGACACCCCTACTCCTTTCCTTAGATCCCTGCAATTTATCTGGAATTTATGCAAGATCTAAAATAAATACTGGCAAATCTCCACATCCTTTTTTTTATGTCAATTAAGTCAGATTCACACGCACATCACATACTCATGACTCTAATTTAAGATATTTTGGTTGATAGCCAAAGCTCCCAACTAGTTGACTAAGGTGACTTACGATTGGGGGTCTAAGGGGTCAATGTCCCCTGGCGGAGTTCGACCTGCCCAGTCATATCGTGGGATCAAGATGCAGTGCCCCTGTGCCCCGGACACCTGACGTAGCTCTACATCCGGATGCCAATAAAATGTCGCCACGTGCTCTTACTCTTTACCGCGCTGCCCGACGACCTGACCCGGAAAAAAAACTCAATATTACTATGTTCGTGTATTGCTATGTATTGCTTGACAATAACGAGAAATACCGCTCTGTCATGACCAATACTGAGCAATACCTAGCAAAATCGGTATATTGCTCGGTATTGCTAGGTATTGGTCTTGACAAAATGGTATTTCTCGTTACCGAGCAATACCGAGCAAAACCTAGCAATACCCTGGTCTGTACAAATCAGCTAATACATAGCAATATTGGGTTCCGATTCGGGTTGGGTCCTCGGGCTGCGCGGTAAAGAGTAAGAGCACGTTGCGACATTTTATTGACGTCCGGATGTAGAGCTATGTCAGATGTCCGGACCTAATAAAAATTCCCTGCAGGGGGAGGGATCCGCCACTGGTTTGCTTTTCAACTATGTTTGCTGTAAATTTTGGATTTATTAGTTGCTCTTGACTATATATATTTCAAAAATTTCAGCTTAATAAAATTTATTGCCGACCTGAGAATGAGAAGCTATTGTTTGACTCCTAAAGCTTAGTCGATAGCAACTCCATTTTGGAATTCTAACAAGTAGCTAGATAACCTGGGTGAAAGCAGCCAAGGCCATTGAGGCTCCAATTTCTTCATGGTCCCTTGTCTTTAGCCGCCTGATAAGATTGAACAACAAGTCAACTGCTACTCCCCAACTTGTCTTTGCAAGTAGCAGTGAGTGAGTCTTAGACTGCCTAACCTCTATAGAAATAGGATAGGAAGAAGCCAAATATTGCCATCACAAAGAGAAAATTTTGCTTGCATTTATATATACGGATAAATATTATATGTCGACAGATATTTATTTACATGGAATTAGTGATAGACGCGATAATCTCTCCCAAACGTTTGCAAGAGATTTATTCCATCTCACTATTTTGTCTGTTGCGACAAAGTGAGAGTGCTTAATTCATTATTTATAATGTTCTAAAACAAAATGATTTATCAAATATTTCAAGAAAAAATTTAGAGTATATTATTCTAATCAAATCTAATGTTTCTTTTAGAACATCTTTCTTATTATTTTATGAAGTAATTTTTTAGTACAAAATTTAAAATTTAAAAAATTTTATGCTAAGAAATTGTTTCATAAAACACTAAGAAAGCTGTCACAAAAGAAGTTTAAGATTTCGTTTGGGACAGCTTTCGTATTGTTTTATAAAACGACTTTCTAGTACAAATTTTTTGTATTAAAAAGCTGTTTTAAAAAGCAAGAAGAAAGTAGTCTTAAACGAAGCCTAAATCATATGATTTGTCAAATATTTCATTTAATTTTACGCCCATCCTGATAAAAACTCCACACATTTTTTTTTCAATAAAAACTTTGATTTCATCAATTTGATATTATTATTGTTTCCGAAAACATTTGATGAAAATTTTCATATTATATGTGATTATTGGCAGTAGAACTATATAACAATCATCTTTTTTAAATTTTGTGATGGTTTTATCACATTTTTAAATTTTGAGGCCTTATATTCTAAATTTGAAGATAGCAATTCATTAATGTATAATATGCTCATATCGATTTAACGTTTGATGTCGAAACTACTAAACATTATACTAAAATGATATGTATTATTTAACAAAATTTTAATTTTATTTTTTTTCTTTCTTAATTTATTTTCTATGTTTTAATATTAAAATATATTTGATATCTTAAAAAATATGTATTTGTTTATTTATATGGCAATGATTGTGAATCTTATTCTTAACATAACACAATGACGAAAAAGGATTCATGTAGCCGACCCCACGTAGTAGGACAAAGGCTTGATGTTGTTGTTGTTGGTTGTGAACCTGAAGGGGTAGTGTCAACAACTAATAAGGCAATAATAATAGTAGTGATCACTAATGCCAACCACTGGTTGTGGTAGGTGGTGGCCACCATCGAGTGGCGACGGTTACAATTGTCGACACTCATAATAATTCTTAAAAAAAAAATCTAAAATACTTTCTAAATATTTTTAAAAATAATTGAATGTATTTTTAACAAGTTTGATTTGTATTATAATACAAAAGTAATTAAAAAACAACTTAAAATTATTTTTAAAAACAAAATTAAAAAATAAGAAATAAAAAGGCTCCAAACATGCCCTAAGATCATCTCCAACCGAACTACATATGGTAGTATGTCGTCCGCCATTCGCTTCATTCGAACGCTAAATCGCATGCGAAAATTCTGGAGGTAAATAGTGTGATGCCAATATTGGTTTCGTGCTGTTCATCGACGCTAATTTTTTGTGTTAAGAAATAAATATTAAAAAAAAAAAAGAGAAAGAATGTATATAGAATATTCCTTTTCTGGTATTAAAAAATAGAGTTTGATTGAAGATAAACTACTGTATTTTGGAGTGAAAAGTAAGTTTTTGGTCGGAGATGCCCTAAGTCCTTCAAGCTGAAGTTGTCAGTTTTCGACAGAAGAAATTACGCAATTACATTGTTTTGTTTTATAACTAAGGCTTTGTTTAGGAGAAATTTCTCATTGTTTCTTCAAGCTATTTTCTAGTAAAAAAAATGTACTAAAAGCTGCTTTAATAAGTAGTAAGAAAGTTATCCTAAACGTAGGATGAAAAGCAGCTTTTTAGTATAATATTTTCTTGAACTAAAAAATTTTGTAATTTTGTAATAAAAAGTTGTTTGAGAAAGCAATATATAAAAAAGCTGTTCCAAACAAAACATAAGGATAGCTCTCTTGTTACTTTCTAAAACTGTTTTTTAGTACCAAAATTTTTTGAAGTAGAATTATTTGTACTAAAAAATTTAGAAAAAAAAAAAAAAATTGTAGCCTAAAAGATATATCAAATATTCAAATAAAATATATCAAATAACCGTTGAAAGTCAGTAATTTGGCTTAGATTAAGCAGCATTATATTCTTTATATTTAACCATGGCTTTGACAGAAATTTCCCCCCACGACAAAGAAATTAAACATGTCGTAAATCAATCTATCTATGCTACAGTAATTGTGCTAATCGAAGCAAACATATACCCACTTGGCCCTGTCATTTAGTTATCCTAAACCCTAGTGGACCTAAATAGCCCAATTAACTATATTATGGATCAACCTAACCGTGAATAGTTATAATTTTTAATTTGACTAAATTAATTTAACCAATAGACCATTTTCCTAACCTTGTTCTTCATACACTTAGTTCTGTGATCCTAAAATCTTAAAGTCAATCTAATCTGCTTGAATTAATCCAATGCCATTTAAACCCAATCTTAGAAAAATATGTCCCTTAATCAACCTTTGAGCACTTTCTTAGTGGCCATCATTGGAGTTAGTTTAAAGGCGATGATGCAAGATCGAGATGAGGCGGCCGGTAATCCCTTCTTCTCATAAAAAAATGAGAGATGGAGAAAAGAAATAAGGGACATGTGTCTTTACCACTAGAGAAAACCTTTAGAAAGTTTAAGGAAATCTGAGGAGATCAATAAAAAATAGAGAGACTAAGCAAATAATTTTCACAACCCTAATTGCACACAGGTACAGGCATCTCCTCTTACGATATCTAACCCATAACATACTTATTAGAATTGTTGATAGAGAACTAGAAAAGGTTAATTTCCTATTATATATCATTCTTAGGTTGTAAGTATCCTCACATATGATTGAGAATGAGTATTTAGCCACCACACTACCAAATCTGACGAGGCTCTAATTAGGTAGTCAAGACTTAGCATATCCAAGTTGGCCTATTAGAAATGAACATACCATACAATTGGAGTCTATCTCTTTTATCATTCAATATTTTTAAACATCTTAGTTCCCTATAGATTTTATAATTAAGCAACTGTGAATCACCAAATTCATCTCATTGAAATATTCATTTTGACTATAAGCATATGAAATTAGAAGGTTAATTATTAATTTGATCCCTCAAATGATCTTGTGAAATTTTTGTTATACTTCTTGAGTGCTTTGTTTAAGTAAATTCACATTAAAATCATCTCAATCTTAATATTGTTGGATTTATCTCTTTGATACATTTATTTCAACTATAAATTTATAGAAAAAAAAAAACGTTCATCTAATGCTTATTCCAATAATTATAATTTTAATATTTAAAAATAGTGTAAGATCCATATTTTTTTCATATGAATTTTCGATGACATATTAATGAAATATGTCCAATATATATATCATAACTTTTTTATTTATTACTTGTTTAAAATCTAATTTATTTATATATCATTTGTGCACCTATATATATGAAATATATATTTCATCTTAGTTAATTAATAATTTAGACATTTTAATATTATTTAAGTTTCTATAGCTTTAAATAGTTCATTTCTTTCATATTCAATTGTCCCTCTTTGGTTTCTTCTTTGTTTGCCGGTAATGATACTTAGTTGAATTATATTTAAAACAAAGGATAAATTACGAGAGCGCATTTATGTTCTTCAATGTTTTAAATATAAATCGTTGAAAAATGAAACATATTATTTGAATACTCATTCTGTACTCTTAAGTATTATTTATTTGACACGAATAGACATTATAACAACGTGATTAAGCTTCACTTAATTGTTTATTATCGTCAATCAGGTCTCAACCCTTAAGCACAGGGGTGTCAATATTTGACTCGATCAAAAAATTCGACTCGAAACTGATCAAAAAATTTCGGGTTATGATCAACCCATTTCGGAAACTGGTTATGGTTGGGTTCCCGGATTTGACCCGTTTGTAAAAAAGGTTGGGATTCGGGTTGACCCAAGAACCCAAACTCAACCTGTGTTAACCCTGAAAAATTTGCTAACCGGTCTACCTAACATCGCGTCCACCCTGACCGAGTCTTCCTGTCGTTGGTTCAAGTGCTTATGCCCGCATCGCTTCGTCTACCCGCGTCTTCGTCCCGTCCCTCAAGCCCACCGTTTTGTTGAGTGCCCTCCGTCGCGACTGACTCGCCTCACCCAGTTCGCCGTAAACTCACCGACCAATCTGCCCGCTAATGAGTTGGATCGAGTTAACCCTGCAACGTAACCCGTGTGAGTCAGGTCCGGATTGAAAAATTGACCCGTATGCAAAAACGAATTCGCTTTAGATTTGGTCAACTAGTATTTGGTCAAATTTGAGTTGGATTAGAACCCGGCCTATAACCCAATTTTGATAACTCTATTCAAGCATGTGGTAAGTATTATAAAAAGTAATTTGACTTTGACAAAAACGGTTGACTTGCCTCGAACTGATCGTTCCGTGGGTTCCATAATTCGACGGCCACATGGAAAACATTTCTTAGATAAATAACAAATTAAATTTGACTTTTTGGCAGTGAGAGAGAGAGAGAGAGGGCCAATTCAACGTTGACGGTGATTGTCGGTTCCACGCAAGCCAATGCGTTGGTGGCGCGCACGTGACTCCAGGCGGCACCGAGCTGGATTGGATCTAATTGGTTTTATAGACCACAGTGCCCCTTTACAGGATCCGGTTTGACTAAAATTGTAGCATTAGTTGTGCTAATTGGGTTCTTATCGGAGCCTATTTAAAAGTAAATAATTATTTAAGGGATAATAAGTATCATCAAGAGCTTTATGGGTTGAATTAAAAATTAGTTAATAGTCTACAAAACGAATCCAAGTTAGCTTATCATGTGATTATTGTCCTTAAAACAAATAAAAAATGTGTTATTGTCCTTTTTTTGATAAATTTGATGTATTGAATTGATAATTAAATGATGTTGAATTTTTTAAACTATATATTTCAATCAATTCAATAATATAAAAAATAATAGTTTTTTTTTAATTTGTTATAATTTATATATATGTTAATATTTATATAAATCAATAAGCTAAATATGTTAATATTTACTGATATATTTTAGTTTATTGCATTGCATAAAATATACTCTATCATATATTTATATTAATATCTTCATTTTTTTAATTATAAATAAATCAAATA
>CM028357.1:49010110-49219937 GCA_016618105.1 Dendrobium huoshanense | reverse complement strand
CATACAACACAAACCAAAATTTTCAATCAATTCTGGGCTTTAACATTTTACCCCCAAATCACTTGGTGGGTGAAAGAGTTAAGCCTATTCTCTTTGGGTCTTCAGGTTACTTTTGTAAACCTGCACATTCAAATAAAAAATCAATGTGTCGAGTTTCAAAGTCTGAAGAAGATCTATTCAATTCCAACTTCAAAGCAAAATCTAAATTTTAAAATTGAATTCGTGTTTGATTCCAACCTCAAATTCAAGTTCAGTTTTAAATCCAAATTCAATCTCAACCTTAAAATCAAGTTTGATTTCAACTTTAAATTCAATCTTAATTTGATTGCAAATCCAAATCAAAATTTTGACATTTTGCCCCAAATCAATTGGTGTTGCGAAAGAGTCAAATTCAAGTCTTGATTTTCACTCATCAATTTTATGAACCACCGTATTCAGTGTAAACTGAATATGATTGAGTTATAAAATTTTGAATAAAGTTAATCAAACTTAAAACTCAAATGTCATTTCAAATCATTAACTAAAATCACTTTCTTAATTCCAGGAAATCGAACACTCAAATGGCTGGGAAACTCGTCTTCTCACTGAATAAAGATGTGCCTGTAGAAGAAATTCTTAATGGCAATTTAATTCAGTACGAAATGGAATTTCAAGACCTCAAGATTTTAGTTAACGGGGAAACACTGATTGATCTGTCTTCCGTGATACTAGAAAAGTCTCCTTTAGTTGAGATTACTTTAGGGTCAAGAGTTGACTCCCACATTGCCAAGATGGAGGTCGTTGTCGCTCCTATACCCACTGTACTCTCTACTCAGGAGAATCAAAACTAGAAGTCAATAATGACAAACGAGCTACCATCTCAATCTGAGATCGGATCAAATTCTAGCACCCCTGTCGTCGGTAGGAACAAGATGAAGAATTACCTTCGAAGAGCCAGGAAAAGGAATCTTAAGGCTAGAAAGACTGTTGAATTTGAAGCCTTAGAGAAGACCGACTTCGAGGCCAATCGAGAGTTCGTTGCTCCTTCTACGTACCCTCTCCTTGCACAAAGGAGAGAGGTTGTAGATACGAGAGTGCGATCTTCAATACACCTACTTGACTACTACACAGAAAGACTCGAGCAAGAAAGAATTGAGCGATCACCAGCAATAGGCCATAGGCCCCCAACTGAAGGTTATAATCCGTCCACTCTACTAGAAGATGTTAGGGCACGTTACTACACGTGTCCCACTACTTCATCTATAGAGGAGGAGGAGTAGGAACCACTCGGGGTGCCACTCTCTTAACTACTAGTCTAGTAGTAATGAGAGGGAGAAATAATCTAAGATTGTGTCAGATAGTGATACCGTCAAAATTTAACTTTTAGCGGGGTCCTATCGCGATAAATCTTTTGATTATAATGATGCCGCGTTATCTAGGGATAGTGCAGACCCTTTAATAGTCTCTCCATTCAAAGAGATTGTAGGAATTCAATTCCAAGTTGACTAGGGTCTTGCCACCTAAACTTGCAACCATTAAGGAAAGCTTCCGATTTTTCAAGTGTACTGATTTTTGAATCTGCAAGATAGTCGATTCTTCTTTTTAATCGAAATTGACCTCTACCTTAAGTTTTAATTTGGAGAGAGTTGTAGTTGACTCCATCAAATGTTTGAATACCCCTCCCTCCCACCGCTCTCGTGGGTTGAATTAACTTTTGAATTAAAATCTATTTCAATATCAAGTTGACCTTAGAAATGAAAATTTTATCAATCTTCTAGCAATCTTCTATCTTAATAGATGATTCGCACATGTCAAAAATCTGTTCAATGATCTTCAAAAGTCAAGTCGATACCCTTTCAAAAAGATCGAATGTGTTTTGAGGATTATTCTTCCTTGTATAAGAGAACGAATCTTCTTCTCTAATACTTGAGATATAATCCCAACATTCAAAATAAAAAAAGGATCAATCAATTTAAGGTATTTGAAGAAAGTGGAGCCTCTTCTCGAATTCAATTGAAATCAAAAGATGAGCGAATGCTCTAAAAAATTAAAAGATGCGTAAATGCGCCAAGAATCAAGAAATGCACGAAGTGCACTAAGAGTTAAAAGATACGCAAACTGCGTCACCAGAAAAGAAAAAGAAGAAGAGTAAGATGGCTTCCTTCCTCTAAATCCTTGAATATCAAAATAACTCGATCACCTTCAAGTACTTGACTTTGAAAATCCTGAATTTAGATTCTTCAACATGCATGAATTTTTTATTAGATAGAAGGACATGTGCAAGAAAATTGAAAATATCAAATTTCTCTCTTCAACTTAAACCTTTTTGAAGTTAATTTTAATTCAAAGTTTATTTAAGTGAAACCCCAGTACAGTTTCTACGAAACTTGGTCTGGGTCAACAAAATTGAAATCCTTCCAAATTGGTTGGAGTCAACACTACTTCTCACTGCACTTCTAAATTTGTTCCCACATGTCGTTCCGACAGGGTCCAAATAGTTAGAGGAAATTTCTTAATAGAAATGAATGAATCTTCTACTCCTGATAAGAAATCAAATCCTGTCCTTGAGGAATGTGCAAGTCCTTATGTGTAGGCATCTTTTCGTTTGAAGCCTTTTCAACAAAATTACACTCTATACTGGGTCCAAGATCAACCCTACTAGAGGAGTATTTTGTAATGCTGAAAATTGCCGTTCAAAATCAAACTACGACTGAGTAGAGTGCCCGACTCTAATTTGAGGAGTTCGAGGCCTTGTAGAGCTTTGTCTTTAAGGCTCAATAAAACTCAGAATCGTACAAAGCCTGACTGATTGAAGCTCGTGATAAGATGGAGCAACTTAGAACCTTCCAAGGAGGAGTCTTGGTCCAGGTTCTTTGGATGCATATCTTAGCCTACCGAGAGATCGGTGGAGGAGATTGAACAAACTCGAAATTTTACTCTTGTTGTAGGGACGATCTTTTAGAAAATTTCAAACATTAATTGATCAACCCTGGAGAATGCCACCTGATATATTTTTTAAATATTGGGGACGCTCTTCAGGAAGTACCATGCCAGATGAGTGTCAAATTCAAAGTCAATAAAAAGTCTTCGAATTTCTTGGATTAAAGAAATTTCTCAATTCAAAATCAAATATCAAGAAACTTTCAAAATTCACATTCAAAAATCAAATTCAAATTTCAAAATTCAAAATCAAATCAAAACCCAGATTCAAAATTCTTCAAATCAAAATTGTCAAATCAAGTTTCAAACTCAAACATTTTTAAAATCAAATTTCAAATTCAAACACATTTAAAATCAAATCAATTCAAATTCAAAAAATCATTTAAATCTCAAATTCCAAATTTCAAATCGATCCTCTGTGTGAAGCAAGTTTCCTTCACATACGATCATTCCAGATCCGATCCGCTATGTAGAGCAAGTTTCCTCTACATACGATCATCCAGACTCGATCCTCTATATGGAGCAAGTTTCATCCGTATATGATCATTCCAGACTCGATCCTCTGTGTAGAGCAAGTTTCCTCTACATACGATCACCCAGACTCGATCCTCTGTGTAGAGCAAGTTTCCTCTACATACGATCACCCAGACTCGATCCTCTGTGTAGAGCAAGTTTCCTCTACATACGATCACCCAGACTCGATCCTCTGTGTAGAGCAAGTTTTCTCTACATACGATCACCCAGACTCGATCCTCTGTGTAGAGCAAGTTTCCTCTACATACGATCACCCAGACTCGATCCGCTGTGTGAAGCAAGTTTCCTTCATATACGATCATTCCAGATCCGATCCGCTGTGTAGAGCAAGTTTCCTCTGCATACGATCATCTTGACCTGATCCTCTATATGGAGCAAGTTTCCTCCGTATACGATCATTCCAGACTCGATCCTCTATGTGGAGCAAGTTTCCTCCACAAATGATCATCCAGACACGGTTCTTTGTGTAGAACAAGTTTCCTCTCCATAAGATCGTCCTTTAGTGATGGAGTATGCCCTCAGCGGCACCGTCCTAAATTCAATTTCCAGATCTGATCTTTTGTGGGAAGCAATGCTTCCTTCCCACAAGATCATCCAGTTTTCTTTTCCTTAAGGTTAGATGTGAGTCCTCGTGCTTTCTCTCCTTAGGACTAGATCTGCTAGTGGTAGAGTACGCCCTTAGTGGCACTACCCTAGTATCAAATTCAAGATCCAATTCTCTAGGGTTAGGTCTTCCCTTTCCTTAGAACCAATTCAAAACTCAATCCTCTAGGGTTAGGTCTTCCCTTCCCTTAGAATCTATTCCAAATTCAAACTCAGAGGTTAGGCCACCCTTTCCTTTAGATTCAAAACTCAAATCCGATCCTTTATATTTAGGAATTCTCTCTTCCTATAGGATCACCTAGTCTTCCTTTTCCTTTAGGATAGAACCTTTTCTTCCCTTAGGATTCGACTCGCTAGTGGTAGAGTTTGCCCTTTGTGGCACTACCCTGGTATCAATTCAAACATCGATTCCCCAGAGGTGAACTTTTCATTCCCTTAGGATCAAAACTCCGGACTTGACCTTTTTCGGTCAACGCCAATATGTGCAATAGAATTTCATTCTATTACACATATTGGGGGTCCATTTGTTGACCTCATTTTTGTATGAGGTCACTAAGGATCTATCCAGACTCCAGATCAATCTAAAAATTTAGGATTCTCCAAAATCCAGACCTTAGGATCCACTCTAGATCCTAGGACCCTTCTAGATTCCAGACCCTAGGATCTACTCTAGACCCTAGGATTCTTCCAGACCAATCCAGATATTAGGATCTATTCTAGACCCTAGGAGATGTCCAGACCTTAGTTCAATTCAAATTCCAATCAAATCCAGATCAAATTCAAAAAATCCAGACCCAAATCCAATGCTAAAAGGCCAAGTCCTAAAAGCCTTTTTCAGCAAATTTTCAAACACTTCAAAATCAATCAATTGACCTCCGATTCAGAGTTTGTCAGTTGCATACTGATGGGACATGTTTCTGGAGGCAACCCTCCAAATTTGAGCCCATTCCGAGGTCTCTAACCCCAGAAACTTAATTAAACTCCATAGGCTGTAAAACCTTCAAATATTTACGGCCTATGCCACTGGATCTGCCATCCAGTGGATTTTGACCTTAGAGCTCTCTTCAAAGCCTCTAATTACATCCAGACCCTTAATTATGACTCACTGAACAGTAAACTGCATTTTGGTTGACTCACTTTGACCCCTAGTCGACCAGGGGTCAAAACGACCAAAATACCCCTATGGGGCTCAAATGGTGTTTTCAAACCAAATGAACTCCGAATTGAACGCAACCACCTCCAGCAAGTTTCAAATATCAAACCAAACTTGTTGGACCCCTTTCCAAGCTTTGGGTCAACCTGGTTGACCAAGTCAACCTAGTTGACCTAAGAGACCCTTTAAGGGTCCAAATAGGCCTTTTGACCCAAATGACCTCTCCAGGCCATGGAACCACTTCCATTGGTCTTGAAACGTCATTTGAAACCTGTTGGACCCATTTCCAAGCCCTGGGTCAACCTGGTTGACCAAGTCAACTTAGTTGACCCAAGTGACCCCTTAAGGGTCCAAATGGGTGTTTTGACCCAAATGACCTCCCCAGGCCATGGAACCACTTCCATTAGTCTTGGAATGTCATTTGAAACTTGTTGAGCCCAAGTCCAGACCCTAGGTCAACCCGGTTGACCAAGTCAACCTAGGTTGACCAAACAAGCCCTTAAGGGTCAAAATGACCATTTTGACCGAATTGACCTCCCAAGACTTTAGGACCACCTTCAATGGTCTCCAAATACCTTTTCAAACATGTTCAGCCCAGACCCACCCTTTGGGTCAACTTGGTTGACTCAGTCAACCTAGGTTGACCAAATCAACTCAAGATTTAAATCCCAATCAAAATCCAATTCAATTAAGCTTTTCAAATGTTAGAGACCCTTCAATCTCATGCTTTGGACCTCTCTAAGTCTAACATGAGTCAAATCATGGTCTAGTTGACCAAGTCAACTCATATACTTGGTTAAATATCCAAAGTTTTAATCAAACCACCATGCATTCTCATTTGAACCCTCAAGATTTCACTCAAACAGCTCTTAAAACCCTTCTCCATGCCACCTAGCTGCCACCTTAGCTAGACTTGACCTGTTGACTGGTCAAACTAGTCAACAAATTGTCAAAGAGTCATTAAATGAGTTAAATCCTTAATGACATGGCATATATTTGAAGCCCTTTTAATCTCAGCTGTTCAAACAATCTCTAGAATATTCTAGAGGCTGTTCTTAGCCCTTGGATTTGGATCCAATGGCTCTCAATCCTCCCATGTGCTCAAGTGGGGACCAAAGAGGCTTTCCACCTCATTGTCCTTCTCCCAGGCTTTACAACTGCTCCAGGCCGCGTGGAAGCATCCTAGATAGCCCCTAGGTCGATCAAGACCGTCCCTTTGGCTGGGAGAAAGTTTGAATAGGGCAAAACCCTATGTTAAGCCGTCATTCCAAAACCCTAACCCTCTCTCTCCACTTAAGCTCTCTCAAGCCCAAGTCTCTGTTCCATTGAGCTCCCCAGAGACTCCTCAACACATCTCCACTCAAACCTCGCCGGTCAAAGCCCTTTCCGACGAGCTTTCCGGTGAGACAAAAGTAATCCGTTCAAGCTCCCATTGTGCTCGATCCAGGGGTCGTGAGCTCAAGGAGTCTTCTACAATATTAAGCGTGGATAATCCACAAGCTCAGAAAATCAAAGATCTGCCGAATCCACTGGTTGGATTGAGGTAAAATCCTAAACCTAGCTTAGGACACCTAGGTTTAATTAGCATTTTATTAAAATCGTATTTAATGTTTATATCAAACCCCCATGATTTCTGTTCATCTATTCAATCTATGTTTAAAATTTCAATTGATTTAATGGACTAGATCAAGAGAACAAGCCAAAACACTAGTTCTAGGTTTCGGTTTACTTAAGCCTGAACTAGGCGCGATCGGAGCCGTTGAACCTTTGATTAACGGCACAGATCGCGCCATTCCGTGGCTGATTCACGCCTCAGATCCGATCACTCGGCTTATTTGTTCGTTCGGCTCGATCAAGGCCGTTCGCTTGAGATGGCGGGTGATCGGACGGCATCTGCTGCGTGAATTCATAACATAACATCTAAGCCGTTAGTTCTTTAGCCGACGGTTCGGATTAAGCCACGTTGCCGTCACTCTAAACCGCTGGACCGAGCCGTGGTAGAGAGCTCTGTCCGGCATGATCTCTCCCGTTCATATCAAAACACGCTTGATCGAACGGCTGAGATTTGATGCTGACGTGTTTAAGTGAAAGCGCGTGGACCCCAGCCGCCGCCACCGCGTTTTGACTGGACGAATCCCGCTCCTCCACGTGGCTCCGCGTTTTGGTTGGCCGAATCAAATCGCGCCACGTGTTAATCCCGCCGCCGGATTGAATTAATTAAGTTTAATTAATGTTTTTGATTATTATAATTACCAGAAACTTCAAAAAATTATTAAAAATTAAATACTTTTCAAAAAATTAAGTATTATATATCAAATTGCTCGGATTTTCAAGGCCTTTAATTTAAAAATAAAATGGATTTAAAATATTCTATATATTTTAAATAATTTTAAATATTAATTATTTGGTTATTTTAATTATTATTTAATTAAAATAAATCTAAATATTATCAAAATTCTAAGAGAAGTATTTTAATCCATTTTGAACTTCCAGAACTCTTTTCTAGAGTTATTTGAGCATAATTTGATATTCATTTAAATCATTAAAATTATAGTATTTATTTTATATATAATTTTAAAATCATTTCATTTCAAATTTGTATGCATATTTAGTTTCTTTTCAAATACCTTGAGTTTGACTTGAAATTTTAATCATAGATTGAATTTGATTGAATTGATTTAATGGGGACTAGCTAATGAGTAGTTAACTTGTTGATTACTCATTATTTGAGCTTTATTTTCAATTATTCAAAATGTACTTTAATTTTGTGTCGGTTACACACACGCGCACCTAGTCTAAGGCTCTCTTAGATTTAGGAATTGATCATGGCTATGCATGCTTATGTATATGTTATGTTCAAGGGTTAGAATGACATTGATTGCAAACCTACAACATAGTGTCATTAAGGACAATAATTAAGGACCCATGTCTAGTAAACTTAGAGAAATTCTAGAAATTAGGGTACATATCATTTTAATTTGAAACTTCAAACACTCAAACTTAGTGACATGTACAGCCATTAGGAAAAGTTTCACTGAATTTGGAAATCATTAAGATCCCTAATTAAATTTCTTAAGTTTAAGCCTTAATTAAGCCTTAAAACTTCTAGAAAATGTAATAAATACATTTTGAATCCAAAAAATACATAAAACCCCTCTAACTGACCAGAATCAAGTGCTTAATCAATGAAAATTAAAGCCCCTTGAATTGACATCAAGTTAAACCTTAATTCAGTTTTAACTGAAAATCAAGATTTAATTCATTTAATTAAATAAATAATAATTAAAAATTCTAAAAATTTCCCAAACACTTGGGAATCTCTCCTTAGGTCATTCCTGACCTTTGGAGCTGATTTCAAGGAGTTGGGATCTCATTTGGAGCAAAATCACAAGAAGGGGCCTTTAATTAAGCAATTTCAAAATTCATTAAATACATTAAACTTCAAATATTCATAACTAATTCAAGAAAAATCAAAATTGAACAAACTCACTTGCATTCAACTCCTATTAATGCCTAATATTTATTAAAAATGATAGGATTCCAGAAAAACATCAAATTCAAAAAGTCAACAAACCGGTCAAATCTAGTTCAAATCTAGTTCAAAACTTCAAACCTTCGTAATAAAATGTAGAAAAATCCGATTTTAACGTACTTACCTTCTAACTGATAGTAGTAAGCTCTAGTATTTTAATAAAATGTTAAATTTCCAAAAAACACTCTTAATCAAAAAGTCAATTTTCAACCCCTTAATTAAATGATTAAAATATTCAAAAAATTCATAAAATTCAAAATTATTCCAAAATTCCAGAAAATGTTAACTTAATGTTTAAAACATTCAACAAACCTCTTAAAACACAACAACCATCCTAAAGATGAAGTTTATTGGCTGGACTACTCCGGGCTGCGGGGCTAAGTGTCCTAAGGAGGCTGGTTCCTCGAGCCTGGTGGCACAACGCCACGAATGGATTCCAAGGGGTGTTAAACTTTAAAAATAGATTAATTATTAATAATCTAACCTTTTAAAACTTCTAATTCAACTACATTAATTTGGTTTATCGGCTGGACTACTCCGGGCTGCGGGGCTAAGTGTCCTAAGGAGGCTGGTTCCTCGAGCCTGGTGGCACAACGCCACGAATCGATTAATGGCAAACTCAAATGAATCAAACTTTAAAAATCAGCAACCAAACACTTTTAATTAAAATTCATTAACTTTCAAATTTTAATCAAATCAAATCACTTAATTATATCGGGTACCACTGGGTAACCCAGGCCTACGAGGCTATTAACTTAGCCCCAAGGAAGGTGAAATAAACTTCACGGCCTCGGTGTGAAACAAAGGTGGTATCCAACAAATAATTAATAATCAATTTTAAAATTAACTTCAAGCCATTAATACTTAAACTCAAATTTAAACCCCTTAAGCCTTTCAACCAACCAGAACCTTAATCAACTTCAATCTAATGATCCTATTTAGGATATATCCAAACCACACGACCTACCTCACACACTTTAGATGGTTTGCTAGGAGCACCAACTCTAGTTTTAGGCTAGGCCGGTGTTTACTTTTTGCAGCTGTGTGCCGGGTTTTCGAGTTTTCACTGCATGCTGTTTGCTAGTTTAGAATTGATTGATTGTTTATTTATTTACTGCAATTTGTTGAGCATTTTAAATTTCAAATATATTAATTGCTTGAGATTCATATATCAACTGCTTGAGATCAAATATTAACTGCTTGGGACTGTATATATAAATGTTGATTATTAGGATAACCCTGCAGGATCGAGTCTAGATTTTTCAATTTTGATTAATGTAAATTTGATTTGATTTGTGTTGTAATTTCAAGTGATTTGAGATGGGGTACATCCAATTTGGAATCCAAAGAGGAAGGGACATCCCTCAGGGGAGAGTCCCTCTCCATTTGGAGCTCCAAATTAGGATGGTTTTGAAATATCCAAAGAGAAAAGATAACACCCCGATTAAGGGGGAGTTTCTTTTCATTTGGATATCCGGACCCGACGATCCAAGAAGCAGCAGAAGGATGAAGAAGTGGATAACGAGAAGACCCATTCTCAAAGTCACTTGAGTCTTAAGATTAAAATCCGGGTTGTAGTCAGTGGTGCCCGGCCACTTTAATTTTCTGCAAATTTCTGTGATGTAATAATAAGGGGCACTTGCCTACGGACATTCAATTTGATATATTTAATTTGATTGATTTATTTAATTGATTGTGCAGTAGAACTACCTGTTTTTCTAGTCTTTTTACCTGCATGTCGATTTTGATTTGACCTGGAATCCGATTGTAGGCTCTTAAGGACTTAATAAAACTTTTCTACTTAAATCAAATTAAAAACTTTAAGCTCACATAGAAACTCTAACGAATTTAAGAAGTAAGCCCGGGATCGCCGGAAGTTTTCATTTCATAGCATTCATTCAAATTCAACCTTTTAATTGAGTCGATTAGCATGCATCATTTTAGCAACTAATTTAAAAAAACCTTTTAACCCTTAATTGCATTTGCTTAAGCATCAAACCCAACATAAGTTTAAGGGACCATTTAGGATCTGCTCTAGATGTCGGTCCCGTTCTCGAATACCTTTCTTAAATAATGTCCCGACCCATTCTAGCATTAAATGGCTTGATACATGTTTTTAAAGCGCCTAGGTGGTTTAGCTGGCTCCCCAATCCAGGCCGGGGTAAGACCAGATTTGCATTGCACTAGCTAGGTTCGGGTTACTTTTTAGTACCCAATTTAGACTTAGGTTCTGAGGCAAGCTTGGGCTATAAGACCTCACCATCCGGGAATTGAATCCCAATTTCCTAATAAAATTGACCATTCAAACTTAAATCACTTTCAATCAAATTCAAGCCTAACACTTAGGATAGACTGAGGTGTTTCTGAAGTAATTCAGAATCCCAAAACACCTCCTACTTTTCTTCCTTTGACTCCAGAAATAAGTGTTCAACCTTGATCCAATCCCGATTGAAAATTCCTACCCTTTTCTTCCTTTGATGTCAAACTTTGAAAATCTTAAATAAAATTTACACCGCTATTTTAATCGAGAGTTTTCGTAGGAAATTCCGATTTCCTACGATGTAATTAACTACGAGGGCTTGCGCTCGTAGGAGATTTAGAAACCCAGATTTAATTTTCAAAATTGATATTTTCAAAAAACTCTAATTAATTCTCTTTGGGAAATTTAAAACTTTGAAATTCGAACCCATTAGGGAACGATATGTTCGTCTTTTGAGGCGATATATTGTTCATAATAGAGTGTTCAATTTCAAAATTCCAAAATTAAATATTTCTCAAAGAAAATTAAATATTTTCCAAAATTATATATACTTAAATATGATTTTTTTTTAATCAAAACAAATTTGTGGCCAATCGAAGAATTGCAAAGGATTCTTCCCACCTTTCCGGGATTCGCCAAAATGAGGGAGAATCGTTGAAGGAGTATTTTCAACGATTTTCCACTAAAGCACGACAAATTCCAGGAGTAGACCCTGAATTACTCAGAGGGGTCTTTCTTGGAGGTCTTCGTCCTGGCCCCTTCTATTCGGCCCTTATGCGAGACACCGTCCATTCATACGCCGACTTGATCCATCGCGTGGAGGCACAAATCTCTGCGGATGAAGCTATAAATGCTCACAGGAAATAGTTTGAGCAAATCAGCGGGAAGCACAAAGGTGCACCTGGGATGGATAATTCTTTCTCACAGCAGAAAAAGCATGAGAAGAATAATCTACCTCATAAGTCTTCGTCACCACGACGAGGACCTCGCCAAGAAAAGGAGTACACACCACTTAATACATCCCAATCAAATGTATTAATGGCCATCCTGGATCAGGAGAATGTGAAATGGCCACACCCTTTGAAGCCCAACGTCGGAAATCAGGAGCAATATTGCCACTTCCACCGTAGCCGTGGGCACACTACTGAAGCATGTTGGCAACTCAAGGAAGAAGTTGAGAGACTAATCCAGCAAGGATATCTCCAACAATTCATCAAGAATGCGCCAACCCGAGAGGAAGCTCGTCTCGCTGGGGGGCAAAGTCAACAACAAAGACAACCATTGAATAATATTCAAATGGTTGGAGAGATTGAATGATCACACACTTTGTGTATTTGTATTAGCAATATTACTTGTCTTGTTGTCACTCTTATATTGAGTAGAGTGTTACTTTGATATCTCTAATATCTTCTTTCAAGCTGAATGTTGTCGTATTGTCACCGTGCGAAGATCTTGTGTGTTGAGTACTTTGTAATTTGTAAGTCGTACCAGGGAACTATTGTACTATGCTTACGTAATGCAGTAATAGAATGTTCATGTTGTTGTGATATGATTTTTCCTCTTATGAAAGATAAGAAAAAACTTCTCAAACTCTTTCTTCTTGATTTGAGGAATACACAATTCATATTGTATCTCAATCACCGGACGATCAATCCCAGGGGGATTTGATCCTGACCTCATCCACACAGGTTAACGTCGTCGAGCAGGGCTCCGACATACAACCTCGGATAGGTCTTACATCCTTGGTGGATTCTCTCGACCTCTTCCACACAGGTTAACGTCGTCGAGCAGGGCTCCGACATACAACCTCGGATAGGTCTTACATCCTTGGTGGATTCTCTCGACCTCTTCCACACGTGTTAATGTCATCGAACAAATGTTCTGACATACAACCTCGGATAGGTCTTACATCCTTGGTGGATTCTCTCGATCTCTTCCATACAGGTTAATATCATCGAACAAATATTCTGACATACAACCTCGGATAGGACCTCTACTCGTCGTCGAACTTCTGCTCGTCAGCGGACTCCTACTCATCGTCGGACTTCTGCTCGTCAGCGGACTCCTACTTTTCGTTGGATTTCTGCTCGTCAGCAGACTCCTACTCGTCGTCGAACTTCTGATCGTCAGCAGACACCTACTCGACATCGGACTTTTGCTCGTCAGCGGACTCCTACTTTTCGTCGGATTTCTGCTCGTCAGCGGACTCCTACTCGTCGTCGAACTTCTGCTCGTTAGCGGACTCCTACCCGACGTCGTACTTCACCCTGTCGTCGGATTTCTGCCTGTCAGCGGACTTCTACTCGACAGCGGACTCCTGCTCGTCGTCGGACTTCTGCTCGTCGACAAACTTTCTGTAATATCACGATCTGCTCCAGTATCGTCCAGGACGATCTGGGATCGTCCTGGGACGATCAGTGGAATTCAGCTCCAGATTCTGCTCAGAATTACTCCAGGTGATTTCCTGTAGGGATCGTCCAGGCCGATCGAGGTATCGTCCCGGGACGATCAGTGGATGGCACAAGTCAGAGAATAGGGGTTTTTATCGCCTATGAACAGTAAGTATCGTCCTGAAAAATCGTCCCAGGACGATGGGAATTAGTCTGATCGTCCAGGACGATCGAGACGATCGGCCGGGCCGATATGAGCATTACTTAAAGGGAAATGAGTCATTTTGAGGAGAGAGAAAATTTTATAAAATATCAGATTTTGATCCGAGGAGAGAGGAAGAAAAAGAGAAAAAGAAAAAGTTGATTTCGGGAAGACGCGGAGCCGTTTTCGATCGAAGTGGCTGTTGAGGAATTTGCTGTGCTCGAGGTAAGGCACATTCCGTCTTTCTCAATTTTCAGTTCCGTCGCGGTTGGCGGTATTTTTCTGTCCGGATTTCGTTTTCGTTACGATTTTTCGTCCGTATCTTTTGATTGGTTCAGTTTTTACCGCGTAAGTTTCTGTATATCGTTGTCGTGCCGGGTGTGCACGTTTTGACTATATTTTGAAGATTTTTGTCCGGGTATTTTTGATTCGGCGATGTTTTTCGTAGACTACAATTTTCTGTGAAATTGGAAATTATCTGTGCAGTAGAATAAAGGTTCTGAAATATTAATATCTGTATTCTGTGTAAATTTGGTAAATTGTTATTTTCAGGAATTTTGTGTAAATTCTGTATACTGCCGTTGTGCTGCCCGATTTTTGGGTAATTTCTGAAATGTCTGAATTTCTTATGAATTGGAATGCTATGTGTATAAGCTATAAAAAGGGAGTTATAAGGGGCCTGAATCCTATGAGATTTAGTTAGTGAAACGGGAAATCTGAAATGAGCTCAAATCTGAAATCTGATATCTGTTCTGTTCCGGATCCGATGAATTCTGTTCTGGTGCTATAAGCACATCTGTTTTGGTGCCGTGAGCACAAAGGAAGACATAAGGGGCCTGGATCCTATGAGATTCAGTCAGTGTCTGGGAAGGGAGGCATAAGGGGCCGGAATCCGTAGAGATTCCGTCAGTGTCAGGGCATTTAGCTATATGTATCTGATCTGTTTTCTGTATCTGTTCTGTTCTGTACGAAATTATGATTATGATATGATATGATCCGTACGATTCTGATTTTTGATTCTGACTCTGTTGATTCGTTCTGTTCTGATATGATCTGTACGACTCTGATTCTGATTTGATATCTGTCCGTATAAGTTCTGATTTCCGATTCTGTTCCGATTTCTGATTTGATTTCTGTCTGATGAGTTTGATTTTGGTTTCTGGGAATTCAGATTGGTGGTTTGTTGCTTTGCTGAGCTGTTGAGCTCACCCTTGCTTTCTGGTGGTTTTCAGGTTCTGGGAAGGGCAAGGAGGTCCAGGATTAGTTTCAGAGTCTGATCAGTATAGGTACTTTTGTACTTTTGATTTTTGTACAGTCATGGCTTTTCTGTTCTGTCTTTCTTTCTGTTAAAAGCCATGTACTGTTCTGTAGATGATTATTTTGAGGAAATGAAAAGATAGATGTTTTGTTCCGCTGCATTTGATGTTTTTAGTAGCTCTGTTATTCTGTGTAGATTTGTTGAGTTAAGTATTTGGAAGATCAGTTCAGTAACCTAATCCAAAGCCAGATCCTGGATAAGCAAGTAAGTCTCTCGTCGCGATCCGGCTCGGGCGGGATCCGTCCCCGTCGGGTCGGGTCGTGACAAGCTTTTGTGGTATCAGAGCACTGGTTTTGGAAACAGGTTGAATTGTGAAACAGAGCTTTAGGAAGTGATCAGTGAGTCTGTCTGGGAGGTAGTTTTGGGTCGTTTGGCTTTTTATTGTGTTGTTTTTGTGATAGTTTTCCGGATTTTCTGGATTTTTCTGTATGGATCAGCCAGACCCAGACATGACAGACGGTCAGAGTGCAGATCAGGCAGCACCAGTGGGGAGTACAGCCCCAGTGGTCGGTGCTGATACGCTTTCACAGTTTGCGTCACTTGTTGCTCAGATGATGAGCGAGACTCAGAGCAGAGCGTCGACTATTAGATCTGAGGACATTGATCGACACCTGCAGTTATTTTTGAGGTTGAAGCCTCCGAGGTTTGAGGGTGCTGTTGAGCCCAGAGCTGCTGAGGAGTGGCTGAGGAGATTAGAGAAGACTTTTGACGGGATGCAGTGTCCTGCAGACAGGAAGGTTCCGTTAGCTGTTTTTCTGTTGGACGGAGAGGCTGAGCACTGGTGGGATGGCCAGCAGGCAGCCAGATTTCAGGGTAGATTGAACTCTTTGATCACTTGGGAAGAGTTCACTGAAGTATTCAGAGACTGGTTTGTTCCCCCTTCTGCACGACAGCAGATGCAGGAGAGTTTTCTGAGGCTGGTTTAGGGGAGCAAGACGGTGATGCAGTACGAGGCTGAGTTTACTGCATTAGCCAGGTATGCTCCGCAGCTGGTTAGCACGTCTACTGAGAGGTGCTACAGGTTTCTGAGAGGCTTACGAGACACTTTGAGGCAGCCTCTGATACCGTTCCGGATTACTGATTTCTCTGAGCTTGTGGAGCAAGCTCGTCTGATTGAGAACGACATGACGACTACTCAGCAGCGGTGGACTGTGAGTAGGAAGAGGTTTGGAGGAGAGACTTCTGGCAGTGGTTCCTCTGGGAAGAGGAGATTTGTTCCTGGTTTTGGATCTGGAGATTCCAGAAGGAGCGGAGGATCGTCTGGTACTGTTACCAGTACGACTAGTTCTGGATCTGTCAGTTCGGCACCTGTGTGCCAGAGTTGTGGACGGCGACACCATGGCCAGTGCTACAGGATAGCTGGTCTTTGTTTCAGATGTGGTCAGCCGGGACATAGGATTGCAGAATGTCCACAGATGGGATTTGAGCAGCGATCTGAGGGCTTCGTCAGACATGTTGGTTCAGCAGCAGGAAGACCGAGGACTGTTCCTCCACGCCCTGAGGGATTTGCTGGTAGAGGTGGTGGTTCTAGTTCTGCACCACGGAGACCACCTACGATTCAGAGGGAGCAGAGTAGTTCTGTTGCTTCAGCTCCTGTTCCAGTTCAGCCACGAGTTTACAGCTTGAGTCAGCATGAGGCTCGAGATGCTCCGGATGTGGTGACAGGTACGGTTTACATTTCTGATCAGTCCTGTCGTGTTTTGTTTGACTCTGGAGCGAGTCATTCTTTTCTGTCCGAGCACTGTTTTGAGATTTTACATTTGGATTCGATGGTTTTACCGGTTTCTTTGTCTGTGATTTTATCGGCTGGGAATCCATTGATTGCTCGACAGTTTTGTTTGTGTGAGATCAAGATTTCTGGCAAGAAGTGGAAATCGAGTTTGATTCGATTGCCGATTTCTTCGTATGATGTGATTCTGGGCATGGATTGGTTGAGTCAGTATGAGGCTCAGATTGACTGTCTGAAGAAGCAAGTGAGTTTGATTGTGGCTGGAGAGAGAGTTGTATTTCAGGGATTACGAGGTGTTCTCTCCAGTCTGATTTGTGCGTTAGAGGTGAGCAGAATGTGGAAGAAGGGATATCCAGTATTTTTGGCTTCGGTGCGGGATCTGAACCTGGAGGTTGGTTCTGTTTCTGAGATCCCTGTGGTACGGGAGTTTGTGGATGTTTTTCCTGAGGAGTTGGTTGGTTTACCTCCGGATAGAGATGTGGAGTTCTCTATCGATGTTTTTCCGGGTACCGCTCCGATATCGAAAGCTCCGTACAGGATGGCACCGAAAGAACTTTCTGAGTTGAAAGTTCAGCTTCAGGAGTTGGTTGACAGAGGGTTTGTACGTCCTAGTGTTTCTCCTTGGGGAGCACCTGTTCTGTTTGTGAAGAAGAAGGACGGTACACTCCGTATGTGTATTGATTACAGAGATTTGAACAAGGCCACGATCAAGAATAAGTATCCTTTGCCTCGGATAGACGACTTGTTTGACCAGCTTTTCGGATCTTCGGTGTTTTCGAAGATTGATTTGCGATCCGGATATTATCAGGTGAAGGTGAAGGAATCTGATGTGGTGAAGACTGCTTTTAGTACTCGGTACGGGCACTACGAGTTTTTGGTTATGCCTTTTGGGGTAACCAATGCGCCCGCTATTTTCATGGATCTGATGAACCGAGTATTCAGGGAGTTCTTGGATCAGTTTGTGATCGTCTTCATCGACGATATTCTGATATATTCTGCTTCTGAGGATGATCATGCCAGACATTTGAGGATTGTATTGGAGACTCTGAGGAGGCATCAGCTGTATGCCAAGTTCTCCAAATGCAAATTCTGGCTGAAGAGCATTTCATTTCTGGGGCATGTGATTAGCGGAGAAGGTATTTCTGTGGATCCCCAGAAGATTCAGGCAGTTGCTGATTGGCCAAGGCCGACTACGGTATTTGAGGTACGTAGTTTCTTGGGCATGGCCGGGTATTACAGGAAGTTTGTGAAAGGATTTTCACAGATTTCGACTCCTCTGACGAGACTGACTCAGAAGTCAGTTCCTTTTGTTTGGACACCGGAGTGTGAAGCTAGTTTTCAGAGATTGAATGATCGTTTGACTTCAGCTCCAGTGTTGGCACTTCCGTCAGGTACGGAAGGTTTTCAGGTGTTCAGTGATGCTTCACTGAAAGGACTGGGATGTGTTCTGATGCAGCATGGTCAGGTAATTGCTTATGCTTCGAGACAGTTAAAACCACATGAGAAGAATTACCCGACACATAATCTGGAGTTAGCTGCAGTTGTGTTTGCTTTGAAGATTTGGCGTCATTACCTGTATGGCGTCACATGTGAGATGTTTACTGATCATAAGAGCCTGAAGTACATTTTTACTCAGAAGGATCTGAATCTGAGACAGAGGAGGTGGCTCGAGTTGATCAAGGACTATGACCTGACTATTCAGTATCAGCCTGGGAAGGCGAATGTGGTAGCAGATGCTTTGAGCAGGAAGTCTTCTGGATTATCAGGTTTGCAACTTACTTGTGATGACTTTCTGATTCGTGATTTGGAAAGATTGCAATTGGAGGTGATTTCCTCCAGTGATTTGGAGTTGGCTCAGATGAGTATTCAGTCTTCTTTGGAAGCAAGGATTCAAGAAGCCCAGAAGTCAGATTCTGATTATTCGAAGTTGATAGCTCAGATTGGATCTGGTAAGACTCCTGAACTTCGAATTTCTGATTCTGGTGCTATTTTCTGTAAGAACAGGTTGTGGGTACCTGTGTTTGGAGATCTGAGGCGGAAGATTCTGTATGAATCTCATCATTCAGGCTACACTGTTCATCCAGGCAGTGGTAAGATGTACGCTGATATAAAGCTTTTGTTCTGGTGGCCTGGGATGAAGAAGGATGTGGCGGAGTTTGTGTCGAGATGCGAAGCCTGTCAGTTGGTGAAGGCAGAGCATCAGCGACCAGGTGGACTGTTGCAGTCGTTGCCTATCCCTGAGTGGAAATGGGAGGAGGTAACGATGGATTTCGCGATGGGTTTTCCTCGATCTAGACAAGGACATGATGCCTTTTGGGTAGTTGTGGATCGATTGACGAAGTCAGCCCATTTTCTTCCGATCAGACAGACGGATTCAGTTGAACGCTTGGCACAGATTTATGTGAAAGAGATAGTCAGATTGCACGGTGTGCCTCGCGTGATTGTATCTGATCGAGATGGACGCTTTACTTCCAGACTTTGGAAGGGCATTCAGCAAGGCTTGGGTACGAAACTGCATTTCAGTACAGCCTTTCATCCTCAGACCGACGGACAGTCTGAGAGGACTATTCAGGTATTGGAAGATCTGTTGAGGCTTTGTGTTCTGGACTTTAGCGGAAGTTGGGAAGATCATATTCCGCTGATTGAGTTTGCCTATAACAACAGTTTTCAGTCCAGTATCGGTATGGCACCGTACGAGGCTTTGTATGGCAGGAAGTGTCGTACTCCTTTGACTCTGACGGAGGTCGGAGATAGACAGGCTTTGGGTGCCACTTTTGCTGATGAAACTGCTCAGAAGATTAATCTGATAAGAGAAAGATTGAAAGCCGCTCAAGATCGTCAGCAGAAATATTACAATCAGAAGCACAGATTTGTTGAGTTTCAGGTTGGTGACTTTGTGTATGTCAAAGTCAGCCCGATGAAAGGTGTGAGCAGATTTGGTCAGGTGAGCAAGCTTAGTCCAAGGTATGTTGGACCGTTTGAGATTTTGGAAAGAATTGGAAAAGCTGCTTATCGCCTATTGCTTTCTGATTCTATGCCTAATGTGCATAATGTATTTCATGTATCCACTCTGAGGAAGTGGGTATCCGACTCTGGGAAGAAGGTATCAGCTGACGAGGTTAAGATTCAGGAGAATCTGGCGTATAAGGAAGAGCCAGAGTTGATTTTGGCGTACGACGTCCGCAAGTTAAGAAATAAAGAGATTCCGATGGTTAAAGTCCAGTGGAAACACCGGACTGCACGAGAAGCAACTTGGGAAAAGGAGTCTGATATGAGACGGTCGTACCCGTACTTGTTTTGACTGAGTTTGGATTGAATAATGTCGAGGACGACATTTTTCTGAGTTGGGGAGATTGTAATATCACGATCTGCTCCAGTATCGTCCAGGACGATCTGGGATCGTCCTGGGACGATCAGTGGAATTCAGCTCCAGATTCTGCTCAGAATTACTCCAGGTGATTTCCTGTAGGGATCGTCCAGGCCGATCGAGGTATCGTCCCGGGACGATCAGTGGATGGCACAAGTCAGAGAATAGGGGTTTTTATCGCCTATGAACAATAAGTATCGTCCTGAAAAATCGTCCCAGGACGATGGGAATTGGTCTGATCGTCCAGGACGATCGAGACGATCGGCCGGGCCGATATGAGCATTACTTAAAGGGAAATGAGTCATTTTGAGGAGAGAAAAATTTTTATAAAATATCAGATTTTGATCCGAGGAGAGAGGAAGAAAAAGAGAAAAAGAAAAAGTTGATTTCGGGAAGACGCGGAGCCGTTTTCGATCGAAGTGGCTGTTGAGGAATTTGCTGTGCTCGAGGTAAGGCACATTCCGTCTTTCTCAATTTTCAGTTCCGTCGCGGTTGGCGGTATTTTTCTGTCCGGATTTCGTTTTCGTTACGATTTTTCGTCCGTATCTTTTGATTGGTTCAGTTTTTACCGCGTAAGTTTCTGTATATCGTTGTCGTGCCGGGTGTGCACGTTTTGACTATATTTTGAAGATTTTTGTCCGGGTATTTTTGATTCGGCGATGTTTTTCGTAGACTACAATTTTCTGTGAAATTGGAAATTATCTGTGCAGTAGAATAAAGGTTCTGAAATATTAATATCTGTATTCTGTGCAAATTTGGTAAATTGTTATTTTCAGGAATTTTGTGTAAATTCTGTATACTGCCGTTGTGCTGCCCGATTTTTGGGTAATTTCTGAAATGTCCGAATTTCTTCTGAATTGGAATGCTATGTGTATAAGCTATAAAAAGGGAGTTATAAGGGGCCTGAATCCTATGAGATTCAGTTAGTGAAACGGGAAATCTGAAATGAGCTCAAATCTGAAATCTGATATCTGTTCTGTTCCGGATCCGATGAATTCTGTTCTGGTGCTATAAGCACATCTGTTTTGGTGCCGTGAGCACAAAGGGAGACATAAGGGGCCTGGATCCTATGAGATTCAGTCAGTGTCTGGGAAGGGAGGCATAAGGGGCCGGAATCCGTAGAGATTCCGTCAATGTCAGGGCATTTAGCTATATGTATCTGATCTGTTTTCTGTATCTGTTCTGTTCTGTACGAAATTATGATTATGATATGATATGATCCGTACGATTCTGATTTCTGATTCTGACTCTGTTGATTCGTTCTGTTCTGATATGATCTGTACGACTCTGATTCTGATTTGATATCTGTCCGTATAAGTTCTGATTTCCGATTCTGTTCCGATTTCTGATCTGATTTCTGTCTGATGAGTTTGGTTTTGGTTTCTGAGAATTCAGATTGGTGGTTTGTTGCTTTGCTGAGCTGTTGAGCTCACCCTTGCTTTATGGTGGTTTTCAGGTTCTGGGAAGGGCAAGGAGGTCCAGGATTAGTTTCAGAGTCTGATCAGTATAGGTACTTTTGTACTTTTGATTTTTGTACAGTCATGGCTTTTCTGTTCTGTCTTTCTTTCTGTTAAAAGCCATGTACTGTTCTGTAGATGATTATTTTGAGGAAATGAAAAGATAGATGTTTTGTTCCGCTGCATTTGATGTTTTTAGTAGCTCTGTTATTCTGTGTAGATTTGTTGAGTTAAGTATTTGGAAGATCAGTTCAGTAACCTAATCCAAAGCCAGATCCTGGATAAGCAAGTAAGTCTCTCGTCGCGATCCGTCCCCGTCGGGTCGGGTCGTGACACTTTCGTCGGTCTTTTACTCGACGTTGAACTTCTCCCTGTCGTCGGATTTCTGCTCGTCAGCAGACTTCTACCCGACATCGGACTTCTGCTTGTCAGCGGTCTCCTACTCGTCGTCGGATTTCTGCTCGTTAGCGGACTCCTACTCATCGTCGGATTTCTGCTCGTTAGCGGACTCCTACTCATCGTCGGACTTCTGCTCGTCAGCGGACTTCTACCCGACGTCGGACTTCTGCTCATCGACGAATTTTCATCGGTCTTCTACCCGACATCGGACTTCTGCTCGTCAACGGGCTTCAACTCGATCGTCCATCGCCAGCAAACCTCCGCTCATATGGAAAAGAGATCCCGTAAGCTTCTGCACACGAGAGAGGGAGCGCTAATTCGAGCAAGGGATATTTCCCACTCACAAAATAGCGGTAGCCTCAATGTCAGAGAGCCAGAGGGAGAAGAAGAAATCCGGTAACTCCTGCACCAGAGAGGGAGCGCTAATTCGAGCAAGGGATATTTCCCACTCGCAAAATAGCGGTAGCCTCAATGTCAGAGAGCCAGAGGGAGAAGAAGAAATCCGGTAACTCCTGCACCAGAGAGGGAGCGCTAATTCGAGCTAGGGACATTTCCCACGCACAAAACAGCGGTAGCCTCAACGTCAGTAAACCGGAGGGGGAAGAGGAAATCCCGTAGGTTTCTATCGCCAGTAAACCGGAGGGGGAGGAGGAAATCTCGTAGGTTTCTATCGCCAGTAAACCGGAGGGGGAAAAAGAAATCCCGTAGGTTTCTATCGCCAGTAAACCAGAGGGAGAAAGAAGGAGGAGTTGCAAGTTTCCTAAGGGCCTAGGAGGTCTATTTATAGGTTTTGGAGAGAAATGAGGGAAGTTATTGTCATTTTTAAGTTTTTCTATTTTTCTAAATTTTTTTTTCGAATTTTTCAGAATTTTTTAGGAATTTTTTTGGGCCAAAAACGACCAAAAACTGCCTATTTTCGGCAGGTGGACCCCACATAAGTCGGTTCAGTGAAAAGACACTGCAAAACGCCGCGACCAGCGCAGAGATCCGCGCGTGAAGCCCTCGGATCGAGCTGGCCGCGTAAAACCTGCGGCCAGCAGCTGCCGGCGGCAGCCGCGCGCATGTAGCGGAGCAGACCCAAACAAGCCGCGGAACGGACCGCGGGAGCGGTCTGCGAATCGGACCGCGGGAGCGGTCCGCGGAACGGACCGCGAAACAGATCCGCGGAACCGCGGAAAAGGTCCGCGGAGCGGACCGCACGTGGCTTCCCCGCGCACCTGCGCGGGCGCGGTTCTGCGCGGCGTGGCCTCCGCGCGCACCTGCGCGGGCACTGTACCACGGCGGCGGCGGCGGCCGGCTGGCCGGTCCGGCCGGTTCGGCCGCCCGTTCCCTTGTGCCCATTGTTACGCCCCGACGAATCCGATTTCAACGATTTTGGGGTCCCCGGACATGTTTTTCGACATTCCGGACTCGATTTTGATACTTTTGGAACCGAAGGGGACCTCTATGATAATGTTCAAGCAAGATGTTAATTTTTGATCGTAATTCCTGTCTCTCTGGCTGAAACAAATTTTTGAAATACATATTTCCGGACTCCTAGTGCTTCGACGTCCGAAAATAGGGGGGCAACTGATACGGCGTCAAAAAATCATCTTGATCGGGCACGAATCTTGAGGCAAAACCTAGTTGGAAACTTCAAAAATTAATTTCGGGAGCATATGAACTCCGATTTCAGCGAGCTTACAGTCAAACTGAGCGTCTCGGAAATACAAACCCAACGACACCAAGATCAACGCAATCCGAGCCCAAATGAGTCCGAATCAAAGGTTCAAAGCGCTGTTGGGAGGTTCAGACCGCAATTTGAGTTACCAAACGGTCTCCGATTTTGACGAGCTTATACTCGAATCGAACGGCTCAACGAGACGAATCCAACGAGCCCAAGATCATCAAATTCCGAAATCATTAAGGCCTTCAAATGTCCAACGAACGGTGCATGATCGAAGGATTCGATATCGGCCGTCCATTCGGATCACTCCCGATTCGCCCTTGATCTCACGCCTATTTACGGGCTGTGCCACTCCAGAAAAACTATAAATAGAGCCCTCATTCTACACCAAGGGACTCAAGTGAAGAGAGAGAAGAAGAAGAGAAGGAGAAGGAGAAAGGGGAATAGGAGATTCCTCACCTCCTCGACCACCGCCGCCGGAGCTCTTCCTGCCGCCTGAAGACGCCGGAACTCTGCCGGATTTGGAGGAAACGCCAAGAATTCGCAGAAGAAGAGAAGGAGAAGGAGAAAGGGGAATAGGAGATTCCTCACCTCCTCGACCACCGCCGCCGGAGCTCTTCCTGCCGCCTGAAGACGCCGGAACTCTGCCGGATTTGGAGGAAACGCCAAGAATTCGCAGAAGAAGAGAAGGAGAAGGAGAAAGGGGAATAGGAGATTCCTCACCTCCTCGACCACCGCCGCCGGAGCTCTTCCTGCCGCCTGAAGACGCCGGAACTCTGCCGGATTTTCAGGGAACGCTAGGAATTCGCAGGACTTTGTGAATTCCGTGGAAGAAACAAGTTGTATTTGGATTATCCCGACTTGTGGGACGAAATCCGCCATTTGTAATCTGCGAAAACACTAGTGGAAATTTGCAACTGGGCGAGGCCCCGTGGTTTTTCCCATTTTTGGGTTTTCCACGTAAAAACTCTCGGTGTTCACTCTCTTTTCCTGTTTGTGTGTTAAACTTACGTGCAACGCTCGGACGCAAATTCACAAAACTCTACCGCCGCGTATTTTCTAACACGCAACAATATATATTTTTATCAAATTTTTGAATCTCAAATTGCTCAAAATAAGAATAGAGTGCGTGAAATGAATTCATTTTAAAACTTTTAGGTAAAACAATCATTTTTGAATGATTTTAACAATGTCAAGTGAATCCATGAACATATGGATTATGAGCAAGATAAATGAAGTCATCAAATCAAATGAGGATGCGATTCAATATATTATTTTGGAATCGGTTTATTTGATTTTGATAAAAAGGATGAACTTTTTTTTTTTTTTTTTTTTTAATTTCATCATATATTACGCTTTTATACATTAGGTTTAAATTTATTATAGATAAAAGTCTTATATCATGAAGAATATGATAGTTTCAACAAGAGCATGATACACATCTCATCTTGGTCTGTTGTTTGGGAGCTTTTACTATCAAGTAAGAGATATTGGGTTCGAATATTACATATGAGATGTGCATGTAAGTTTGCCTAAACCGGAACATGGAGCATTATATAGTTTTCTTTAGCCTATCTCTCACAAAATTTCTTCAATGCTTTTCAGGTTGCCCAACTTACTCTCATTCATTTGGCTTGATGTCAACAAGTACCCTATACTTGTTATCTTAATATGTTCATTGTTGGCTCATTTTTTTGTAGTTAAGGTTCGAGCCATATTCGAGGAAACACCAACAGTTACTTATAAATTTGAAGAGGCAATACCATGACACATTCTGATTGATCTTCGGGCGGTGTTCGACGTCGGCGTAGAGTAATTAATACAAATGAAGGCTTTATTTGGGATAGCTTCTTATTTTTTAAAGTAGTTTTGTAACTAAAAAAATTATTTTACTAAAAAATTTATTTAAAAAAAATAATAAGAAATTATTTACGTTAATATTTTACTTATAATATTTAGTTATTTTCCAAAAAAATTAAATTTAACCACGTTTCTCAACAGGTCTCATAAAAAACAAAAAAATGTGCGGGACCGTACTTCCTGCTGATCTACACCTTGTATTAAATCAAATGGCTATAATTGTTAGAGGGAGCAGTACCGCCTCAAGCTCTCCTCTCGTAGCCCCCAGCCACGCGGACCGGACAGAATCAGGGCTGATCGGCCGAACATGATCCAACGGCTATCCTTCCCTGCACGACTATTAATGCATTCCATGGTCATAGCTGGAATAACGATAAACCTAGAAGCAATAGATCTTAAAGCTACATCTATTGAGCTCAAAACCAGTGTAGCAGAGAGGAATGGGGTGGGCTCTTTCTCTGGCGAGGCTTTGGGGGTTCGTCGTCGCCGGTCTCCTCCTCTACTGGGCATTCAACTTCAAATCCAGCTTCCTACCGCACTCCGCCTCCTTGGGCGGCGACGGCGAAGGCGACGGAGACGCCATTTCCCAGCTCGACCACATATATTCAGTAAATTTCTCTATTACCTATCTTCCCTGTCCAGATTTCACTTCATCTCTTATCGGAATGCCACGATCTTCTTTGCATTATTTGTTCTTATTCTAAATTTCTTTCGACCGCAGGCGCTTCATCCGCTTCTAATGGTCATCGGCTTCATCCTCCTTAACGGGGAAGGTAACCTATCCAGCATTTAGCCGATCCGATTTCATTTCTTCTGTGAATTTTACATCTATTAACCTATTCTGCCAAAATTTTATTCGGCATTTGTCAGATAAACTCCATTTTCCAATTCTGGTAAAATATTTCCTTTTTAGGCTGCTGTTTCAGTTCCAATTCTTATTAAAGCAGGATAGTCGGTAGACATTTATTTATTTATTTATTTTCCTGAGAAAAAAAAAATTTAACGGTGCAAATCTGCAATGATCCATTTTTTTTCTTACTTATTTATGCAATTAGGATTTTAATAGCTTTAATTAATTATAATATGTAACGTGGTTGCCTTTGATTAGGAATATAAGCGAGTCGAGCTGGACTCGAGAGTTTGAGCTTGATTTTAAGAGTAGGCTCAAATTCAACTCATGAGCTATTTACCGAGTCAGGTTGGAGCCGACTCACTGGTCAACTTGACTCACTCATGTTTCTACCTTTAACTAAATTAATTAGATTTTTGAAATAATTTTCTTAAATATATTTTATGTCCCTATCATAAATGCATAAAAATTTTGTTTTTATTTATTTTTAGTTAAAAATAAAATAAAATTTGTTCGCTCAGGTAGCAAAAAAATTATTACCTGCAGTGTTTGGGCGTATTCATAGACCAATTTTGATGGGTCATGTGATCTAATTTATAGTGCATTGAATGACATGAAGCGTCCGAATTAACCTTCAGACGTGTTCGGATTCCGCACAGAATAATCTCTCTTGGGATGCATTTTTTTAATTTGTGAAGCTTTTAAAGGTGGTTACTAAAAAGTTTAATGTTCTTTAATATTAAATATATCTCGTTATTTATTATCTTAAAGAAAATTATGAATATTATTATTTGTTAAAATTGCTTTATTTATGGGGCGGCTCAGTGATTGTGGAGAAATTATTGTGTACGCAATCCGAACATGTTCGGATGTGCGTACACACTGCTTATTTTGTTGCGTATTTTTTGAGACATAATTTTTTTGTGGTAAATAATTAGCAAATAAATAATACTCACTAAATACACAAAATGCAAAAAAATACATATAAAACATAATGTATCAAAAAATACGCAGTGAAATAAGCAGTGTGTACGCAGCATCCGAACACAATTCTGCGTTCGGACTGCGTACACAATAATTTCTCGTGATTGTGAGCTCGTTGGCATCTCCAAAATAACTTTGTTTGACAGTGCTTCCCTAAGGGTATATTTATAAATTTTTAAAATTTGCTAATAGTGGCGCGGTCATCTTGCTAAAGCTCACCGAGTGGTGATTGTCTGGCAGCAATTCTGGTGCACCGGAGGCTTGCGGGGTGGTCCCGGGAGACTCGGAAGGCGGCGCACCTCTCGCTCCAAGCGGCCGCGCTGGGCTTCGGGCTCTTCGGTATTTGGGCGAAGTTCAGGGGTAACGAAGGAATTTCCGCCAACTTCTATAGCCTCCACTCCTGGATTGGCCTTGCCTGCGTCGCTATTTTCGCCTTCCAGGTCCGATCTCGCCCTTCTCCTTCTTTTCTCACTTCATCACACAGATCTATTCTCTCACTAGATCAGCGCCGTTAATCATCAGTTCGATAATGTGATAATTTTCTGAAAAACAAGTATGAAATTAGCTGATTAAGATCCTAACTAAAATATTAGTGTGAGCTGCTCGAATTTCAGCTTTTTTATTGTTTCTTAAAACAGATTTTTAATAAAAAAATTGATCCTAAATGAAGCCTGCGTGAAATTCTAGCCGAGGGCAGCTCAAATTCAACCATAACGGTTATATGCAAGTAAATTTTTTTTTAGTAGACCCTTGATTATCTGGCAAAATTTTGATCGTTGGATTAGTATCATAAGGCTACTGTTTCCCAGAGAAAATAAGAGGAGTTTTATCTTAGTGAACTGGTTTATGTCTTATTATCATGGAACTTCGATTTGTTTTTTCTTTTGCGTGGCGACAATACAAGTTCGGACATCATTGTCACGACTATTAATTTAATTGATTGATCAACGATAAGATACAGTAAGGCTTGCTTCTTTTCTGGGCCCTTTTAGTTAATTGTTTAATTTATTATTAAATTATAAACCATAGATCGATTTTCAGGATGTTCATTAAATAAACATGGAGCTATCATGAAACAATAGTTCCGTTGGACAATATATTTTTTTGAGCAAATGAGCACATACATCAGATACTCAAGTTTCAAATCTAAGATCTCTTAGTTGATAGTTAAAATTTTCAATCAAGCTGAGTTTTGAACTCGGCTCATTAGCTGGTTAAGCCCTCATTTATGAGAAATTATTCTGTGGGGATGATGGACGCAACTCTATGTTCGGATGCCGCGATACCGAGCTGTACTGAGCGTCGGTACCGAGTACCAAGCCGCGATACATTAAAAAAGTGATGTGATGCATTTTTATTAATCTCTGAATATCGTTTCGTGTCTGCACTGAATTATTTTTCCTCATTTACAGAACATACTTGCAGAAGTGCTCATCAATTCATCCTTGGAACGTGACTGCTGGTTCCTTTATATTAATCTTTTAAATATTTTTTTCCTCTCTATGGAGTACGCTGGTGTTTGGAAAATAGGTGTGTGAGCAGAAGTGAGGACCAAAAGAACTACAGAAAATCTAAATAGTAGATTCCAAAACAATATAGAAGAGTTCATTAATTTTTCTTATACAGTTCCTTACAGTATGCATGATGGAATAATAAATGACCAACATCCAATTAAGAGACTTGAAGATCTCGAGTTGTATTTCCTATTCACATTAAACGGGCGACACAGTTCACCAAATCCGAAAACAAGATGGCCATGTGATTTTCCTCTCTTTCCTTTTCTCTCTCCCTTTATCCTCTCTTCTTAGTTTTTTATTTATTTTTTATGTCCCAATTTCCTCTATCTTATTCTCTCCCATTCTTTCTGTTTTTGTTTTTTTTTTTTTTTTTTTTTCAATAAAAACCGAAGCAGCCCTCTCTCAATCCTCTACTCTCTGCCTCATAATTTCTTAAGTCTGATTTAATGTTTCTGTTTTTTTTTTTTGGGTCCAGTTTATGCATAAAAGCAACTCAGGCCGGAGATCAATCGGAATTTGCTACATCACCCCTTCGTTCGGTATTGCTCGGTATCGTGGCTCGGTGCTGCTGATGTGCCTCGTTTTGATTGATCTCCGGACAACGTTTTGTATCAAGTCTCCGTACAAAATAATCTCTCCTCTTTTCAGTAGTAATAATAGCAAAGGAATAAAATATACTAACAGTAAATGATCATTTACCCATAAACTATTAATTTATTCGAAGTGATACAAATGACGAGCATAGAACAATGGATGATACTTTCCTCCATCTTTTTTAGTTATTACAAATTTTAATCCAATCTCTGTAGCAAATTCCTTTACTAATTCTATGCAATCTACTCAAATTAATTGCAGTGGGTGGTAGGGCTCATCAGCATGTGGCACAAGCCCGAGGGCCGGTGGACTCGGTCGGCGGTACTTCCATGGCATCTCTTTGTGGGTCTCTATACCTTCGGGCTGGCGGTGGCGGCCGCCGAGACCGGCCTTCAGGAGAAGCTAACCTTCTTGCTCGGCCGCCGAGGCCTCTCCCATAATTCTCCAGAGTCTGCACTAATCAATTCCCTTGGCATTGCCCTTGCCCTTCTTGCTGCAGTTATAATCCTTGCAGCCATCTCTCCAAGACACCATGTAACTAAATTTGTTAACGTTAAAGATGGTACGAATGGAAAATTCCACGTTTGATTTATTCTATTATATTCCATTGTATATTGAACGATGTAGTTGTGAGGGTGCCAAAATAAAAAAAAAAAATTGGGGTTATGATTATTGAAATTTCGTTGAGGATTTAATTTTAATATGTGTTTGTTGGATCAAGCTCCTATAAATAGTGTGATTTACTAAGGGCATCTCCAACTGAGAACGCGACTTTTCACGACAAAATACAGGAAAACTCCAAAATGCCGTAATTCTGCTCCAATAGAACTCCATTTTAGGTGCTTCTGCGAAGGTAATGATCATTTTTTCCTTTCGCATGTTTTTTCGTCAAATCCGGTTGAGATAGCAAAATTACGTGGGTGAACAGTGCAACGCAAATATTGACTTTGCACTGTTCACCCGCAAGTAAATAGCGGAAGATTTGGCGTTCGACTTGAGCGACTGAATGACGCCATATGCACATTTAGCGTTCGGTTGGAGATGCTCTAAGTTGTTCTACCAAATTTTTGGTAGTAGATAGAAGAGATTTTTCTCATGTTTTAGAGCAATGCCTTAGGAGTGCATTGTTATTACAGTGGTAAAACTTTTTTTTTTTAGGAGGGTAAAATCAAATTGTAAAATGTATAATTTTTTTAGGGTACTCAATACAGGGCTCTGATAGAATAGACATACCGAACACAAAAAATATTAGTTTAAAAAGATAAAATAATGATTGTTTAAAGAAAGAATGCAAGAGATGAAATAAGTAAATGTCTTCATAACGTTTTATTAACTTTTTTATCTCTTTAATTGCATTTAAAGATGTCATTAGTGAGTTGCACCGAATATTCTTATGAAGAATAGCTCTTTTTAGCTTGACTGAAGGCAGTTCTTCAACCATTTGCCTTTAGATAAAGAGAAACTATTCCGTGCAAAATCCGGACGAAAAAAAAACTTCTGGATATATGAGTGTATATAATATATATAAATTTATATATAATGTGTATCAATTTTTTATATATACTATTTGTATATACTATTTGTACTCACAGTCCGGACGATTCTTCCTATCCCAATCCTCACAAAATAATTTCTCCTTGCTAAAGGGCCCATTTCATTTCTTCTCAGTTGAAAAGCTGGGCTTTGCTTGCTTACGTTACAAGCTGACATGGAGAGGATCAAATCGTATTTAACTTTACTCCCTACAGGCTACACACCTCTCTCTTTCTCTCGAATTTTTATTCTATCCAGTGAACGTACGCATATGAAGGCTCAGTTTTAGGCAAAAAAGTGCCTGTACCGAGTTTTTCGCACCTGTACCGAGTTTTTTCAAAAAATTCAGTCCAGGCGCTTTTTTGCCTAAAACCGAACCTTTCTCTGCGTACGTTCACTGGATAGAATAAAAATTCCTTTCTCTCTCTCTCACACACAAACTTTTAATTTTTTTATCCCCGCTTATGCCACACTATATGGGCTTCATTTAGGATACCTTTTTTAATTATTTTTAAAGCATTTTTTTAACTAAATTTTTTTACTAAAAAACTGTTTAAAATACAGGAAGAAAACTGTCCCATAACAAGTTCAGCAAATATTGTTATTAGAAATAAAAGTTAATGCCATTTAGATTAGAACAGACCTATAAAAGAAATCGCTTTCTGCAAAATTATTGCAGATATTGGTGCTCCCAAAGTCAAATTATACACTACGTGAAAACGATTAGAAAAAACAAAATTAGATCTGTCAGTTCTGTAAGATCATAACGAGTACTGTAAGTGATAGAATTTCAGAAACTTCAGTCTTCAATCATATGAGAAATCTTGGCACCAATGCCCATTTGCGAGTCCATTCAGGTAGTCTGAAACAATTGGCTCCTGTAAGTCTGTAACGCTAACTAAAAGGATCAGTGTTCAGGTTAGTCATTTCTGCAAATCAAAGAGTTTAAAGTTTTTTTTTTTTTTTTTCCGGACGAGAAAGTACTGTTCTTAGGCCAGTGAAACCTCAATCAAAGAGTTTAAAGTTCTGTTTGAAACAGTTTTCTAACTTCTTTTTAATAAAAAATATCATTAATAAATTATTTTAAGAAGCAATAAAAAAATCATCCCAAACAAAATAAAATTATAGAAGTGGCGTCAGAATTAATCATAAGAAAATATTTATGCATGCTAAGGCGTGTTCTTTTTATTAACATTACATCTATTATTAATTTACTAATGTTTTACAGGATTAGCTTTGCATTTTTAATATTTCAATTTTGTGATTAGTTTTGAGTATGCTTCCAGTAATAAATAACTCTAATTTTATCCATTAAGACTGATTTATCTTTTGATCAAAAGTGGGAGGAAAAGACGTTATAATTTTCACATAAAAATTATTATTTCTAAAAGTAGTCTATGGAAAATAATCTGTAAGGCTTACATCAACAAAGTAGGGTGGCACATTTGTAAGAATAAAAAGGAAAGAGCAACATACCAGTGGTAAGAAATTGGATGATATGCTAGCAAATATGAAAGTTTGTAGTGGCGTATATCAGTAAAATCCCCATAAAAATGATGATGCAAACCAAAACTGCTACTGAATCACTGCAGAAATGAAACCAGATTAAATGATTGATAATCTCTAGGGAATAAGGCAAAAGTACAATAGCAAGTTCTTAATGATGCATAATCGCAATGTTTATAATCGAAAACTCCATGCAATCAGCATAATAAATTAGGGGCGGACATGAAAAATTCAGATTGGGTTTGACCCATTTAATAATTGGTTGGATTCAGGCCATGCATTCCAACCCATTGGACCGGTCCACATGGGACCCGTCCGCGGAAACAGAGGCGGAAGTTTTTCTACCTCTATGTGCTGCCGACAGAACCGCGGGATGCCATAGAGCAGATTAGGAAGGATTTTTCAGGGATTTGGGAGGGAAATTTGAATGTAGGGACTGTTTAGGGATTTCCTTTGACCCATTTAATAATTGGTTGGATTCAGGCCATGCATTCCAACCCATTGGACCGGTCCACATGGGACCCGTCCGCGGAAATAGAGGCGGAAGTTTTTCTACCTCTATGTGCTACCGACAGAACCGCGGGATGCCATAGAGCAGATTAGGAAGGATTTTTCAGGGATTTGGGAGGGAAATTTGAATGTAGGGACTGTTTAGGGATTTCCTTTTGATTTGTATGAATTAAATACTTTGTCTTCCTAGGGTTAGGGCATCTTGAATTTGGCTGAAATTTGAAATTTCTTATATTTAGGTTTTCTTTTGGGCTCTACGACGTCTAGAGATTTGGGAGAGATCGATCCTCCTCTCGAACAGATGATCAATTGTATCTTGCTATTTTCCGTTTCCCTTTCATCAAATAATACAAACTATCTACTGTTTTCATGTTTTTTTGAGGATTTTTGTGTAGAAGCTCGTTGTTTTCCGAAGATTGATAGGAAATACTTAAGATCTACAAGTACTTGCTATCACTCAGCTATTCGGTTAGCTGCTCCATTACTTTTGCAATATTTCTGTAACTGTTTTCTTTTACACCGTTTGATATCTGTTGTATACATCAGCATCGTTAGTTCTTAACTAACTTCTCTATATACATTCGCCTTGTTAGTCTTCGGTGGTAATGAAGATGAACAGTAATAGCTTACCTCTCCTTTCAAGCTTTATCAATTCTCTGTTTTCCTTTGTTTGAGTTCTTCACAGGTTGCTGCTGCTGCAAATAGCTTCAACAAATTCTAGATAGGTCAATTTTCGTATAAGAAATATTTTGGGGAAGCAAATCAGTCAACTTTTGAAAAATTCAGTCCATGTTGCTCAACATTCAGTCCCTAGATTTGAATGAAGGGATCAAACCTCAAGCTCATGAGCACTTTTAAATCCATAGTCAAACTACAGTATGAAGATATTACACATTTGACATGTCATATATATGTTTTATGCATTACATAACAACTTTAGAAATCTTTTTCGATGGGTCATTCCTAAAACTTTTGATGACACAAAGGAGTTTTTAGCAAGTGTGATGACTTGTTGGTGACCCCTTCTCAGGACTATAGATCGGGTCAACTAGCCCAAGGCATGCTGTCTCCGGTGTTGTAACATGGAAATGAAGGGTTGTGACACTAAATAAGAGTCAGAACTCATATGAATAATCTGATAATATAAAGCCTAAGATAATTCCTATGCCAATTAACCAAAACTAATATAGATTTATTTTTAAATTTTTTGTTTGTTGATTTATAAATTCATAAGAATAATATTATTAAGCATATAAACTACAACAAAATATTCATAGACTTATTCATGGAAACAGTTGAACTTTAAAATCTATTTATCTAGTTGAATCCAAAGATAGATAATCATATTTAAACAATTAAGATTTTTTATTTTTATTTCACAATGAGCTTTCAATCCATATAATATACATCTATTATTTGAATATAATTTATCTTTATGAATTTCCAATTAGAAAAGAAAAATTGTTGAAACTTACAATATTCATTTGAATTTTTCTAAATTCTCCCTCTAGCAAAATTATAAAAAATCTACCAACTAGAAATGATGCGAACATCGGTACGAAGATTTGGCGCATCTATCACAAGAGGCGTCGTAAATCAACAGCTATTATTTAAATTTTCATTTATGAATTATCTACTGAATTTAGCTCTTGTTTTATATATTTCCTATTTTACCCCTAGGTTAGTTTATGTGAGTGTTGTGACCCAAGGGGCATTTTTGTAATTTTTGATTTTCTCATGTTGTGGCCTATATATAGGGCCTTAAGCTATTGTAATAGGGGATGAAAATTTGATATTAAAAAAATTGTGTCCACACTTGTGTTCTTTTTTAGAGAGGACGAGAGTGAAATTCCTATGGGAAGGAATCGGAGTTGTCACCAGCCGCAGGATGGGTCCGGGCTCGTGATTTGAAGTCCCTTGGAGAAGGGCAAAGCATCACCCGTCAGTTTTCGGAAGAGTCTGAGGCTCGCGGTTTCTATTTTATCCTGTATCTTTCGTTTTTATCTTCTATCGTTTGTTTTGATATTTGTTTTTTTTTTTCTCTTCTTTAATTGTTTTTTTCCATCGTATTCCTCCTCCCTATCTTCGTTTGGCCACCAAATTCACCTCCACCCGAAATCCCCCCCATACCCGAACCCATGCCGCTGGCTCCACCCCATTAGCCGCCGGCCGAACCTTCCTCTCCACCCCATTTTGGATTTCCTAATTTTGGTTGGGTTAACTTAGGGATTAATTTGAATTTGAAAATATTCAAATTCAAATTTCAAATTCATTCCTAATTTGGTTCATCTATTTTAGGAAAGTACTTAATTTAAATCAATTTATTTGAATTTTAAATTCAAATTGGATTTATTTCATTACTTTCCTAACTCATTAAACCAAATTATGAAGCCTTGAATACTCAATATTAAATCCCTTCCCCTCACCATGCCGCCGGCCCCCTTGGTGGTCCCCTCTCCTTTAATGTTTCATTAAGGGATTTGATTGCATGCTATTTAAATTTCAAATTCAAAGTTCAAATTTGCATTATGAATTAAATGCCATGAATTCCTTCTTAATTTGAATCCATTCTGAATTCTAAATTCAATTGAATTTTAAATTCAAAACATGAGAACATTAAATCACCTCATTAACTCCTCTTGTTTGGCCGAATTTTCCTCAAGGCATGTAGGGAAAGATTTGAAACTCCTCCTGCTGCTGGAAAGGAAATTAATTTCCTCCTTCCTACCAGCCATGATATTCAAAGCCCAAGCCATTAATTGTTTTCCTGGGCTGAGAGTGAATAAGGAAATAAATTCTCTAAGCCATTAATTTCCTATTCTATTTCCCTAATTCTCTCCCCATCCCGTCAACCTCCTTACAGGTTTTCTTAATTGGAGTTTAGGAAATAATCAAATTCCCCACTTGCATCTCATTCCCGCCAGCCCCCTCTCTCTCTCACCCGTCTCCCTCCTCTTTCCCAAAAGCTCCTCTCTCTCACGGCAGAGCCTTGCTGGACTAAAGGCTAAAATTCCTCCCATAATTCTTTCTTCCTAGCACCTGAAGTTGGAATGGTTTTCTGAATTCTGAGGACAAATCTGAAAATTTCAGATTTCCTGAAGGAAATTTCTTTCAGATTTTTGGGACGATTTGCTCTTCAAGACCATTACAACTCAATCCTCCTAACCGTTCTACATCAAGAAAGTTCATAGAAATTGTAATTTCCACAACAAGCATCATATCTCAAGACACTACCATTCTTTATATGCATGATTTACATAAACTCAATGAAATCGGAACTTCACTCGAAATTCATCCAATTCCGAGTCGATTTCAAGCCTATGAGGGTTTGCTCCAATATCCGAATAAACTCATCCGATGCAATACTTATAATAATTATATACATATCATAATAAAAATAAATCTATAAACCCTAAATTTAGACATACAATTCTATGTTACTTATTAGAGGATTTTTTATATTTATTTTCTATTAAAAAACAAATATTAAGCAAATGTTAAAACATGTTCTAGCATTTCACCAAAATGGATGAATTTCCTATAAATGTGTCAAAACTAAATAAGAAGGTAATATCTACAAACTTACTTTAGCATCCGTTCGTCCTTCCACTTTTATACATTGGGAAGCACTGATGCTAGCACTCTTCAGCAAGCTACGCGCACTATAATTCGATCTGTTTTGCACATTTTCTGCAACCACAAAATCCTCGGAGGCATTACCCTGCAGAGATTTGGAAGGGCTATCATTTTTTGAATTAACAGCCCCGGCAACACTTAGCCTTTCAGGATCATTCTCTGTATCAGCCTTTTCTTCTTTAGTCGGTAAAACCCTTTCCCTGAAAAAAAATGCAGATCAATACATTATTAAGTGCTAAGTTGATGAACAATGTGACACTACTCTTCGATTGGAACTCTTGATTTTTTACCTGGGCAAAGAAGTATTCTGCCGCAAAACTGGAGTAGCTCTTTCTCCCTTCCCAGGATGCTCTTCAAAATGAGCAAATTGTCTCTTAAAGCGATCCACTCCACTGTAAAACTAGATATGATGAGCATATCAACATTTCCTTGTAAAACAACTATGAAGTTTTTCTGGTTCAAAATTACTAAGAACACTGCAAAATATAATATTTTTGAGCAATAAAAGACTAGCTGGTTGATTAATTTTACTAGAAGAAAAGGTCTGCGTTAAATTACATATCCAAAACTAACTAAAAAGCCCTTGTCATCTTAAATAACGATACAGACAGATAAATGATGTTACCTTGGGTACATAAAGCTGGTCTGCTCTCCTCCACGAATATATTCTTTAAGCATTTGAGGATGATACTCTAAAATCTGTTAGCATTAATCGAAATTCATCAATAAGAAATGTACAGTGATTAAGAGTATAGTTATTATAATAAAGCATAACCACTCTCCTAAACATTTACCTCTCGATAGATTAATTCTCGAACATCTTCTTTTGTAAGTTTCCTCCTTTCAAATTCAAATTCAAGTTTTGAAATTGGTTGGGTTGAAGGTTCCCGGTCTACATTTGCCAGTCCATAGAAGTATGGATCTAACAGAGCCTGCATGAAAGAATATCAAGTATCACATTATACCAACTACAACCATATATTTGCTTAATAAAGGACTTGATTTCACATTTGAACCATTTTAAATTTGAAGTTCATCACCTCTTCAGCAGTAGGACGATCTTTAGGATCAAAAGCAAGTAAACGTTTAAGTAAACAAAGCGCCAAAGGATTTGCATCGCGAAACTTCTGTGAGAAGGGAACTGGGAATTTTTTGCGCATGCTACTAAGATATCTTTTAGCCTTTTCATTTCGAATCTGCATCAATCACAAAAGAAAAAGATATAATAAAATCAGAGTTTATAACAAGCCTAAGAGAGGATGCAGTTAACTTGCAACTTTGGTCCCTTCACACTTGCCCCGCATAAATTGAGGTATTTATATCTAATCCTCCCTAAATTGAGGTATTTATAAAACACAATATTACCTCAATTTAATTAACTCCTACAAATTAATTTATTTTTAACTATCATGGATTCACAACGCTCTCCCAACTAGCTATTAATACAAAGCAAGGCAACAAAAGAATAAGACAAAGGAAAATGGGACTAAAAGAGGGACCTAAGACCTAAGAGTAGAGGGAGAGAAAGGAGAATTCAAATTTAAACCTAAAATTATTCAAAAAGGGATAATTTATCCAAAATCATAATTATATGAGAACTAATCTTAAAATATCCAAAAATATATAAACCTAATTAACCATGCTTTATCAATTTCCTTGGGTTTCAAAGATAGAGGGTTGAAATATTGCTTGACGAATAACTGAAGATGGTCAATTGTACTATAGAGTTAGCAACATCCATCCTAAAGAAAAATAGATGAATGTGAAGTCCATCTCAGAGAAGAGATGACAAAGGGTAATTCTATCCCAATGAGAAAGAGATAAAAGGGAAGAACATTACTAAATCAACAATATTAGTATACTGCTCTTTCATAAATCTTCGAGAACAATATCAAAATTTTGAAAAGATATCTCCAAAAGTTTTGAAGTATTCCTATAAAATACTGGACTGACCCATTCTAAATAAAATACTAACTAATTGAACATGTTCCTTTTTTTTACAATGGGGTTTGGAGCTAGATTGGGCTTAATTGGGTTGTGCACTGGGTTAAGATAATGCAGTTAGCGAATTTGATTGCAACAAACTCAAAAATAGATAGTATAATGTTTGAGTAAAGCAAAAATTGAGACTGGCGATGTGGGGTGTGCAAGAGAGGCCATTGAGCAATCGTGAATGTGTGGGCAAGGACACAAGCATAATTGAATTCAATGAGATTGCTTAATAGGAGGTAGTTCTAGCATCAAGTGCATGGGAGAGCAAAACAACTAGGTCAGTGCAAAAGTTGACGGCCACGAAGATGGGGATGCAAAAGAATTCATCGGTGGAATCAACTTTGACGGTGAGGTGATCTTGTCGACAAGCCTAGTGTTGCTGTAGAGCAGGGGAAGTAGACGATGGTTGCAAGTTCAAGATAGCTAAGATTTATGACCAACAGATTCATTACAATCACATTTGCCATTTCTCCCTAACTGCAATCGTATGTCAGTGGCGGATTTACCTTGGGGGCCCTGGGGGCACGGGCCCCCACTGACTTTTTAGTTATGTTTAATTAAATACACTTATTGCTACTTAATTATGATTAAAAGCAGTTTTTTAGGGTTATTTTGGGTAAAAAAAATTACTGCCGCTCTCTTTTAGGCGGACAGAAGGCGGGCAGACAAAAAAAAAGAGCAAAACCTGCATCCGAAGCAGGTTTGAGAGAGGAAAAGAAACGCGGCTGCTTTCTTCTTCATCGTCGGCGTCGCTGCTTTCTTCTTCACCGTGGATCGACGGCTTGCGACGGGCAGGTAATATTCTTCTATTTATGAGTTCTAATGTTTTCAGATACAGGAATCAAAACTCAAAAGGTATACCAATTACCTCGGGTGATTTTCTGAAGCAGTTTTCTGAAAAATGATTGGTGATAATATTCTTCGCATATGCACTAGTATTCCAATTTCCAAAGTAGATTTGAGATTTCTGAAAAAGATTTTTTGATGTTTTCTCTAAAGGAAGAATTTCAGAAACCAAATCCTTACATAATATTTTTCTTTAATTTTTATGCTTTTACTTTTGTTTGTTAAGGTAAACGTAATATATAATATTCTGAGAAATATATTGTAATGATTCTGTGAGGAAACTGCAATCAGAGAATTTTTTTCTGATTTTTCTGCTACTTTTTTGTTAAGGTAAATGTAATAATTTTCCTTACTTTTAAGATATTTTTTGTTTTAAAAAATAACTTCCCATAAATATATTCTTTTGAGTTTTGATAGTGTTTGAATTTGTTTGTAAAAGTAACTTTCCATAGGAAATTCATGATCACGCCATTGTAAATTTATTTCCCAATTTTTGGAAGACGTCCTATTAACTTTACTTTCATATTAATAGTTAAAACAAGTTTAATTGCTTCATATTTTTTTTTGTTTTTCTTGTTAAGCCAATTTTTGTTTTTGTCACGACTTGACTCAGCTATCCCGAATTAACGGGGCGGGAGCAGATAGTCGTATAGAAAACATCAAAAGAACCTTTCTTCCTGAGGTCCTCTACGACGATACGTGTACGGTCGTCGTGCAGCCATCACTTCTTAACAGTTTCTCCTGAAAAATATTTTCAAACGTAGGATAAACTTACTCGCTCAGCAGGTAATTCATAACTCAGTTAATTTCATAAGTAGCATATAACAAAAACTTTTACAAATGAAACTAATTAATTTTATTGTGAAAATCATAACATGTAAATTTTTCATCTTACTTTCATTTTCATTTCTTTCATTCTTCTTTCCTTTTTATCATTTCATATGCAAATATGCTTATGTTAAAAGTATACACCCGTCCCGGAAGTACCAGTATTTGTACTGATCAGGTACACAGTCAAAATTTTAGTCATTTCCTTTACCATTTAGCTCCGAAGAACCCCATTATCATTTGGCTTTTGCAAGCCCCATTACCATTTCCTTGGCACTTCCGGATCAACATGCACATGAAATTGTTATTTAATATAAATCTTTCAATTATGCTCAATTGTTTTTCATAAGCTTCATATATTTTCATGCTCAAGTGTTCTTCATATGCTTTCCAATTAATGCATAATATAGAAATATGAAATTGCAGAGTATTTTTTTTAAATCATTGAATATAAAATATAAATTTAACAGTAAAATAAATGCATAAAACTTCATTTAATCAATAAAAATATAAGCACTTAAGAATTTAAATGAGATATGAATACCTACCTTAATGAATTCAAAATAGACTTCTACGACGTACGACGTCGCTCCAACACTTGTCATTCCTCTAAACAATCAATACCTAACATTACACATAAAATCTAAGTCACATTACATAATACTTAATTTTCTTAAAATTAATTAGCATTTTTGGATTTATTAAAAATCCTACATTTTGAAAACTCTAAATCATGAATTTCGCTCAAATCATTATTTTAAAATTATCATAAATAATATTTAATAATTATCTAATATATTTCGGATTAATTAATTTAAGAAATTATGAAAAATAATATTTTCATTAAAAATTCACTTTTATGTTTTAAAAACATTCATAATGTTCTTAGGAATAACTTTTTTAAAAGCACTTAATAGGAATTAGGTTTTAACAAAAAAAACCTTAAAATTTCATTCTCCAAAAATTTCTCAAATTATAAATTATATTCGTCGAATTTCGTTAATCTCAAAAATTTCACTTAAATCTCGTTGCGACGCATCGATAAGCGTGCGACGACCTACGATCGTCATTTTCGGATTTTACAATTCTTCGCTTCTAATAAAAAATTTCATTCTCAAAATTTAAAAGAAATACTTAACAGTAAAGTCATACTTTAGCCAAATAAATGAAGGCGGTTCCACCTCATTTCTGACTCCTTCCCCCAGGTGACATCCTTCTCTGAATTGTGCTTGCATAACACCTTAACATAAGGAATCGTTTTGCTCCTTAACTGCTTAACGTCATAATCAAGGATTTTCTCTGGTTCATTCACAAATATTAAATCCGGTTGAATATCTACCACTTCAATACTAATCCTCTGAACTTCATCTGAAATATATTTCCTTAAAGAGAAAATATGAAACACATTATACACTCCACTCATGTGTTGGTAGAATCAACCTATAGGCTACCTTTCCAATTCTTTTTGAAATCTCAAAAAAATATATATTTAGGACTCAATTTTCCCACTTTACCAAATCTCTTCACTCCTTTCATTGGACTGACTTTGAAAAATACAAACTCTCCAACATCAAACTCAACTGATCGGTGCTTCGCATCATAGTATTTCTTCTGTCTGTTTTGGACTGCCCTCAATCTATCTCGGATCAACCTGATCTTCTCTGTAGCATCATCAACCAGATCAGCATCAATAATCTTCCTTTCCCCTATCTCAATCCAGCTTAAAGGTGTCCTACACCTCCCATACAAATCCTCATAAGGAGTCATACCAATACTTGTTTGGAAACTATTATTGTAGGCAAATTTAATCAAAGGTACATATGTCTCCCACTTATCACCAAAATCCAGAACACATAACCTGAGCAAATCTTCTTAGATCTGGATGGTTCTTTCTGACTGTCCATCTGTCTGATGGTGGAAAGTTGTACTAAAGGTAAGAATGGTACTCATAGCTTCCAGAATCTTCTTCCATAATCTGAAAGTGAATCTTCCATCCCGATATGACACTATAGACTTAGGTACCCCATGTAATCTAACAATCTGATCAACATATAAACTTGCCAATTTTTCAACTGGATCAGACTGTTTGATATGTAAAAAGTGTGCAGACTTAGTTAACCTATCAATAATCACTCATAAAGCATCACATCCTCTTCTAGATCTGGGTAAACCAACCACAAAATCTATAGTAATGTCTTCCCATTTTCACTCAGGTATAGGCAAGGGTTGTAGAAATCCTCCTGGCTTCTAATGTTCAACCTTAACCATCTGACATGAAGTACATTTTGATAATGTATCTGTCACACTTTTCTTCATTCATGACTACCAAAACACCTCCTTTAAATATTGATACATCTTATTACTGTTTGGTGAATGGTATAACTAGAATAATGAGTTTCTTGATGGATTTCTTTCCTTAAGTCATCCACATCTGGTATGCACAATCTAAACTTATACTAAGGAAGCCTAAGAATCTGTATAGATTATAGAGAGCTGAACAAGTTGACAGTGAAGAATAAGTATCCTCTCCCAAGGATAGATGACTTGTTTGATCAGTTGGAAGTAGGGGTGTAAGTGAGCCGAGCCGGCTCGCAAGCTCGACTCGTTTATGGGCTCACGAGCCGAGCTTATCGAGCTCGCAAGTCGAGCTCGAGCTCGTTTAGCTCGATTAAATATTAATATTTTTAAAAATAATTTTATTTTATTTATTAAATTTAAATATTAAAAAATTATAATACTAATCACCTAAATTTTATTTAAAAGTGAAATATTTCATATTTTATAAAAAATTTGTTTAATTTTTAAAAATCCCGCTTAAAGTTTAAAAATCTCGCCTAATTTTAAATTTTTTAAAAAATTCCCGCTTAAATTTAAAAATTCCCGCCCATGGCTGGCGAGCCGGCTCGAGCTCGTTAAAAGTGACACGAGCTCGAGTTCGAGCTCGACTGTCGAGCTCGACTCGAGCTCGAGCTCAAGTTCGAGCTCGCTTTCTATCTAACGAGCCGAGCTCGATAAGGGCCAAAACTCGACTCGACTCGACTCGTTTACACCCCTAGTTGGAAGGTTCTTTAGTGTTTTCCAAGATTGATTTGAGGTCAGGATATCATCAGCTCAAGATTAGAGAGGAAGACATTGCAAAGACTACTTTCAGTACTAGATACGGGCATTATGAGTTTGTAGTTATGCCCTTTGGTTTGACGAATGCTCCTGCAGTGTTTATGGATCTCATAAATAGAATCTTTAAGCCATTTATGAATATATTCGTAATAGTATTCATAGATGACATACTGGTATACTCCCCAAATGAAGAACTGCATGCAAATCACTTAAGAATGGTGTTACATGCATTGAAAGGAAATGAATTGTATGCTAAGTTCTCCAAGTGCGTATTTTGGCTGAAGAATTACTTCGTTATAAGGATAGATTGTGCATACCAGATGTGGATGACTTAAGAAAAGAAATCCTTCAAGAAGCTCATTATTCTAGTTACATCATTCATCCAGAGAGTAATAAGATGAATCAAGATTTAAAGGAGGTGTTTTGGTGGCCAGGAATGAAGAGAAGTGTGACAGATACAGTATCAAAATGTACTACATGTCATATGGTTAAGGTTGAACATCAGAAGTCAGGAGGATTTCTACAGCCCTTACCTATACCTGAGTGGAAATGGGAAGACATTGCTATGGATTTTGTGATTGATTTACCTAAATCCAGAAGAGGATGTAATGCTTTATAGGTGATTATTGATAGGTTGACTAAGTCTGCACACTTTTTACCTATCAAATAGTCTAATCCAGTTGAAAAATTGACAAGTTTATATGTTGATCAAATTGTCAGATTACATGAGGTACCTAAGTCTATAGGGTCAGATCGGGATGGAAGATTCACTTCCAAATTATGGAAGAAGGTTCAGGAAGCTATGAGTACCAGGCTTACCTTTAATACAGCTTTCCACCCTCAAACAGATGGGCAGTCAGAAAGAACCATCAAGACCTTAGAAGATTTGCTCAGATTATGTGTTCTGGATTTTGGTGGTAAGTGAGAGACATATGTACCTTTGAATTTACTTACAATAACAGTTTCCAAGCAAATATTGGTATGGGTCTTTATGAGGCTTTGTATGGGAGAACGTGTATGACACCTTTAAGCTGGGCTGAGACAGGGGAAAGGAAGATTATTGGTGTTGATCTGGTTGATGATGCTACAAAGAAGATCAGGTTGATTCGAGATAGATTGAGGGCAGTGCATGACAAATAGAAGAAATACTATGATGCCAAGCACCGATCAGTTGAGTTTGATGTTTGAGAGTTTGTATTCCTCAAAGTCAGTCCAATGAAGAAAGTGAAGAGATTTGGCAAAGTGGGAAAGCTGAGTCCTAGATATTAATGTCTTTTTGAGATTTCAGAAATGATTGGAAAGGTGGCCTATAGGTTGATTCTACAAGCACACATGAGTGAAGTGCATAATGTGTTTCATATTTCCTATTTAAGGAAATATATTTCAGATGAAGTTCAGAGGATTAGTATTAAAGTGATAGATATTCAACCGGATTTAACATTTGTGAATAAACCAGAAAAAATCCTTGATTATGATGTTAAGCAGTTAAGGAGCAGAACGATTTCTTATGTTAAAGTGTTATGGAAGTACAGTTCAGAGAAGGATGCCACATAGGAGGAGTCAGAAATGAGGGAGAACCACCTTCATTTATTTGGCTAAGGTATGACTTTACTGTAAGTATTTCTTTTAAATTTCAAGGACGAAATTTTTTATTAGAAGGGGAGAATTATAAAACCCAAAAAAGATGATCGTAGGTAGTCGCACGCTTCGATGCGATGAGATTTAAGTGAAATTTTTTAGGTTAACAAAATTCGACGAATATAATTTTATAATTCGAGGAATTTTTAGAGAATGAAATTTTAGGATTTTTTTTTGTTAAAACCTAATTTCTATTAAGTGCTTTTAGAAAAGTTATTCCTAAGAATATTATCAATTTTTTTAAAACATAAAAGTGAGTTTTTAATGAAAATATTATTTTTCATAATTTCTTAAATTAATTAATCCAAAAATAAATTAGATAATTATTAAATATTGTTTAGGAATAATTTTAAAATAATGATTTGAGCAAAATTCATGATTTCGAGTTTTCAAAACGTAGGATTTTTAATAAATCCGAAAATGCTAATTAAATTTAAGAAAAATAAATATTATGTAATGTGACTTGGATTTTATGTGCAATGTTAGATATTAATTGTTTAGAGGAATGACAAGTGTCGGAGCGACGTCATACGTCGTAGAAGTCTATTTTGAAGTCGTTAAGGTAGGTATTCATACCTCATTTAAATTATTAAGTGCTTATATTTTTATTGCTTAAATGAAGTTTTATGCATTTATTTTACTGTTAAATTCATATTTTATATTCAATGATTTTGAAAAAATATCATGCAATTTCATATTTCTATATTATGCATTAATTGGAAAGCATATAAAGCATATCAAGAATACTTGAGCATGAAAATATATGAAGCTTATGAAGAACAATTGAGCATAATTGAAAGATTTAAATTAAATAATAATTTTATGTGCATGTTGATCCGGAAGTGCCAAACAAATTATAATGGGACTTGCAAAAGCCAAATGGTAATGGGGCTTGCAAAAGTCAAATGGTAATGGAGTTCTTCGAAGCCAAATGATAAAGGAAATGGCCAAAATTTTGACTGTGTACTTGATCAGTACAAACACTGGTACTTCTGGAACGGGTGTATACTTTTAACATAAGCATATTTGCATTTGTTTTGCATATGAAATGATAAAAATGGAAAGAAGGAAAAACAGAATGAAAGAAAAGAAAATGAAAGTAGAAAAATATACATGTTATAATTTGCACAATGAAATGAATTAGTTCCATTTATAAAAAATTTTGTTATCTGATACTTATAAAATTAACTAAATTATGAATTACATGCTGAGCGAATAAGCTCATCCTACATTTAAAAATATTTTTCAGGAGAAACTGTTAAGAAGTGATGGTTGCACGACGACCGTATACGTACAGTCGTATATGACCTCATAAAGAAAGGTTCTTTTGATGTTTTCTGTACGACTGTCTGCTCCCGCCCTGTTAATTCGGGCTAGCCGGGTCGGATCGTGATAGTTTTGTCAAGCAATTTCTTATAATTGTTAATATTGTAAATTTTGCATTCAGGAACATTTCCATAAGCGAAGGATTATAATTTCTCTACTGCTTTGTTATCTCTGTAACAGTTGAAGATTTAATGAATCAAGAAGGAGATATCAGATTTGCTTTTTTAAGACCTTCTTATCAAAATCACATAGATTATCGTACACAATTAAATGCAAGTATTGATAGTGTACGTTTCCTTTTACACTATTATAGAAATATAACCTCAAGAACTCAACAACAGGTTTGATAAAATTAATACATAATTACTTATGTTTGTAGCATGTTTAAATCCATATCAGTCATTTTCAGCTTTTGATAAAGAACGATTGCTCCACCTTGTAAAATTGTATCTGTCAGATTTTTCAGAAATAAATCTTATCATACTAGACAATCAAATTGAAAATTTTATTATTGATATGAGATCGAATGATGCATTTATGAATGTAAAAGGACTTGAAGAACTTGCTCATAAAATGGTGGAGACTAGAAAGAATGATATTTTTCATTTGGTGTTCTTACTTATAAAGCTTACTTTGATATTGTCAATCAAGGTTTTAAAAGGCGAAATCGGGAATCGAGGCGTTTTTTTCTAAACGAGGCGAGGCGTAAGCCTCGAGGCGGATCGAGGCGTAAGCCTCAAAACGATTAAAATAAATTAATTTAAAATTATAAATAATGACAAAAAATAACAAAATATTATGTCAACTATGAATTTGAAGATTTGTTTTAAGATAATATTACTGGAATACAAGATTTAAAATAAACTCACTTAAAAATAAAACATCTCCTTAGGATCAAGACCCAAAGCAGACTCGTCATCACTTTGATTGTCTTCAGAAGAATCTTCATAATTAATGTCAAAGTCATCCTCAAACTCTTCTTCATCTATAATATTTTTTTCCTTTATCTCCTATATCAGTTAATATTTCATTAGCTATAAAATGAAACAATAGTAACATACAAAATAATTCATTATATTTAAGAATACCTTTGAATTTTTTTGAAGCTTCAATCTCACTTTGTTTCTTCCTTTTATATACTTGGGCAGTTGCTTCATTATCTTCTTCATTAACATGAGTTTCTCCTTCTACTTCAACTTTAGAAACATCAGCATTCTTAGGAGTAACTCATTCATCATCAAATTGTAACTCATCAACAAGCAAAGGATCAATTTCATTCTCAATATTTCCTTGATTCTGCAATTTGAGATATCTATCTTTTATTTTTTTGTTAAACACAACATAAACTAGTTTGTTCATTTGATCTTCCGCCAATCGATTTCTCCTCTTTGTATGAATTTGATTGAAAATGCTCCAATTACGCTCGCATGCAGAAGCCGAACACATTAGGCTAAGAACTTTAACTGCAAAAGCTTTTAATTCAGGAACATCATCTCCAAACTGAGCCCACCAACGTTCTACATGAAGACAAACATAGTATTATATGAATATTGGTTGAAGTAGAAGACTTGAACATAAATATTAATATTAAAATTATAAATACTCAAACTATAAACATACCAGGAGATCGTGTTTTGTAGCATGTTTGTTGTAATATCTCGTTTCCTTACTGTTCCTCTCTGATTTGGATTTTCCTCCCAGAATCGGCCAGGACGAAATTTGGATCGTCCAGGCCGATCAGTGCATTGAACAGCTGATTTCTGAAGTGCTTTCTGGAATGATTTCTGGATGAAATCGTCCAGGCCGATCGAGGTATCGTCCCGGGACGATTAGTGGATGGCACAAGTCAGTGAGTAGGGGTTTTTATCGCCTATGAACAGTATTAATCGTCCTGAAAAATCGTCCCAGGACGTAGGAATTTGGTCTGATCGTCCAGGACGATCGAGACGATCGTCCGGGCCGATATGAGCATTACTTAAGGAAATGAGCTCGTTTTGAGGAGAGAGAAAATCATTTTTAAAAATCAGATATTTTGTAGAGAGAGAAAGAGAAAGGAAAGAGAGGAGGAAACTGGTTTTCGGAGACCGCGGAGCGCTTTTCGTCCGACGCCGCTGTTGGGAAAAGTGAAGATCTCGTGGTAAGGACTCCGAACCCTGTTTCTGTTTTCAGAGATTTTGTGTTTTGACCGAGATATGATCTGTTTTGTGTTTTCGTAGTCGACTTTTCGACATGGTTTTGATTTGACACAACTTCCACCGCACAACTTCTGATATGTTATAGATATGATTATTGTACACGATTTGACTGTATTCTACGAAGATTTTACCGGTCGGAATTGATTCTACGTGATTTTAATCGATTTTAATTGAATAGAATAATATCAGGACCTGATTTGATTTGGATTTTATAGATCGATAGTCTTGTATTGACGCTATAGATATTCTATTGTAATTTGGAAAGATTTGGAAACTGTGTCTTTTTGCAGGATTTTTGTGTAAATTTGACCGACTACCGTTATGCTGCCCGATTTTCGTACGATTCCTGAATTGTATGAAATTGATAGATTGAACTGATATGCATTGATTATTGATATGATTGCTTTAATATCGACTATTGAATTGCTTATTGATTGAATTGACTATTGATACTGATCGCAAGTGGAACCTGGTTGAACATTGGTGGAGATTGATATTGATACCTGTACAGGATGGTGGGCCAACGGGCTTTCCTTTAAACATTGACTATTGATTATTGAAGGGAGATATAAGGAGTTTATTGATATGCCGACGGGCGAAAAGAGTGACGACTCTTATTGATTGAACCAATGTATTATCTACAACAGCAATATGGATTCTACAACAGCAAAATAGCCAGTAGATTGTACTTGTTCAGTATATAGTATTGAATTGCATGTTTACTGTATTGCTTTATGATTTCATTGATTTATAGATTCCTGCTTTATCGACTTTGATTGGATTTACTAGATCGTACGATTTCATTGATTTCACTGATTGATTTCTGTGCATCGACATTGAGCATTGATATAGAAATGGATGAATATAGATACTGCATTGATAGCATGGACATCGACTACTGCTTATAGATTCATCGTATTGCTGCCTATAGACTTATAGATTCACTATCGCTACTGTTCTTCACTGTTTTGACTGTTTTATAGATCCTTGTCTCGTATCGCTTTTCTCTACTGATTCTATTGATTTGATCGTATTGATTCGATTGACGACGTTGATTGACTTAATTGATTTATCGAATTGCCTGCTGCTGCATTGACTGGTTTTATTGACTATTGATTTCCGCTGCATTGACTCATTGACCATTGACTGATTCAGATTGATAGATTGACATGCATATTGATAGCTCTGCCGTGCTTTGATTTCAGTTATAGGTTTTAGGTGACCTGCTGGGCTTTGTAAAGCTCATTATATGTGGTTGATATTTTCAGGTCAGGGCTCGGGAGCAGGAGATAGGCATTGATCCAGATCTGCAGGTTTTTAGTTCTTTTGATAGATAGTTGATTCTTTTGTACTCAGGACAGGATAGTTTTTCTACTTGTATTGATAGTATAGTTCCTGAGTATTGTATATGATGTTTTGAGATATGAATCGACTGTTATATTGATGTTTAAATTGTTATAGATGTTTGATAGATCGCTTAATGAAGGTTTTTAGATAACTCTGGTAAATTGTTGCGAATTGATTGACATTCTTCCAAGTTAGATCTCGGGGCGTGACATTTGTGCTGCTCTAAATCCAAACATTCCCTTCTTCAAATGAAAATCCTCAAGTTGATCATTTACTTTAAGGTAGTTTTCTTCAGAAATGAGTTTGTCCATACATGCATACAAACCAGTTTTCACCTCTTTGTCAACATGAAAATCCTTATCATAATGAAATTGAGGATTTAAATAGTACGCAACAGCATGTAAGTGCTGGTGTAATTGTCGATCCCACTTTTCATCTATAATATCTCATATTTCTTTGTAGGCACTTTCTTGACCTCCCAATTCTTTTGCAATATCTTCTTTAGCCCTATTCATTGCTTCATAAATAAATTCCATAGCCGGGGCCCTCTCACCATCAACCATTCTAAGCACCTTTACTAATGGTCATGTTGTCTTCAAAGCATAATTTGTACTGCGTCAAAATGAATCGTCTCTCATAACAATCTTTTTAACTTGCTTTCCTTCTTGTTTTTTGGCCCATGAACTTTTATCCCACTCTTCAGAAGCAAACATTGCTTCCAAAGGTTGTCTTAACTCCTTGAATCTCTGCAATGTTAAATATGCAGTAGCAAATCTTGTAACAGCAGGTCTAATAATTTCTTTGTCAGTGAATTTTCTCATCAAGCCGAGTACCCAAGAATGATTGTATATAAACTTACTAACGAATTTGGCCTTAAATATGGCTGATTTATGTTGATCCAACTGTCCCAACCTCTCAAGCATCAAGTCAATACAATGTGCAGCACAAAGAGTCCAGTAAAGGTGAGGTCTCTTCTCCATTAACATTCTTCCTGCAGCTTTGTATGCACTTGCATTATCAGTAACAACCTGTACTACTAAAGCATCTCCCACTTCCTCCACAACTTCATCCAACATTTCAAACAATAATTGTGCATCCTTTACAAAGCTTGAAGCATCTACTGATTTGAGAAAAACTATTCCATATGGATTGTTGACCAAAAAATTAATAATACTTCTATGTCGAATATCTGACCAGCCATCTGACATTATTGTCACCCATGTCTCAATCCAAGTCTTCTTAACACCATCCACCATTTTTAAAGTTGTCTTGACCTCCTCATTCAACATCCAAGTTCTCAGCTCATACATGCTTGGAAGTTGTAATCCTCTTCCATAACTTCCAACAGATCGTAACATATTGATCCACGACGGACTCCTAACAAACTCTATTCCTGAGTTCTTTTGTAGCTGTAGGAGGCTGAATATCCTGAGTATTTATGTTTTCGTCGTTATCAATATTTAGCATAAATCTATCCATGGGCCCCCGACTGCCTCGGTCAGAAGAAACTAGATGGCTTCCAGTACTGGAACCTTCATGTTGTGATCCATAGTAAGAAGAGTTTCCTATCATCTCTTCCATATTTCTTTGTGTGACCTCCTTTGTGGTGGCAAACTTCTTTAAATAATTTATACATTCCTTCTTTACCTCATCAGGAACTTTTGCACATGGTCCCACATTGACATGAGTGCAAGCTAGATGATCCTTCAATCTCTTGACGCCACCAATTATGCGTTTCTCACAGAAATTACATTTCATGTAAACATATCCCTTCTTTGCACCTTCGCCTGACACTTCAACTTGAGTTCCATATTTCCATACAGGATCTTTCCTTCTTGTGCCACTAGTCATGCTAACAATAGGATAAATTTTAACAATTATTTGTACTACCAAATACCAATAATAAAACAACATGAATACAAAAATATACCAGTCTGCCGGGGGTCCAAGGGGGCGCTGCCCCCTGACAGGGTTCGACCTGCCCGGAATAAAATTATATTATAAGAGTAATTTTGAAATTCTGCTCAATACCGAGCGAGTACCGAGCATGTACCGCTCAGTACCGAGCATGTACTACTCGGTACCGAGCATGTACTGCTCAGTACCGAGCGTGTACCGAGCATGTACTCATGTACCGCTCAATACCGAGCGTGTACCGAGCATGTACTGCTCAGTACCGAGTGTGTACCGAGCATGTACTGCTCAGTACCGAGCATGTACCGCTCAGTACCGAGCGTGTACCGAGCGTGTACTCCTCAGTACCGAGCATGTACTGAGTGGTACCGAGCATGTACAATCTGAAAAAGCAAGACATGAAGCAAATAACGGGAAGAAAGATCGTTACCTAGCCGTGAAAAAAGAACCGTCGATTACAGGAAGCTGGAGAAGAAGAAGCGAGACATGAAGCAAATGACTGGAAGATAACGGGAAGAAAGAGAAGAAATAATTCGTTACCTTCGATCGCCTCCAGTTATGTTCGAACTCGACCGAACTGTGGTCGTCGAAGTCGACGGAGTTCGCCTTTCAGTTCTCACCCAAAGCAGAAGCAGGTATGTTACCCTAATACTCGACTCTTATACGACTCTCACCGCTCGGTCTATATACTGACAAATCGAAGCGGTGCCTCGTTTCGCTTCGAGGCGTTACGAACCGAAGCCTATGCCCTATGCGAAATAAGCGCACGCTCTGCCGAATCCAACGAGGCGTAAGCCTCAACGCGCAAATGATTCCTCTCGCCTTGAGTCGCGTCTCAGTGCGTACGCCTCTTCCGCCTTTTTAATCGTTGTTGTTAATTGCTACAACAACAGTTGAACGAGCATTTTCTGCAATGAACATTATAAAGAATCGTTTACGCAATTGTATGGGAGACTCTTGGATGAGTGATTGTTTACTTATATTGAAAATGATATATTTAATAGTATTGACAATGACTTTATTGTACAACGATTTAAAAAAATGAAGACCATACGAGAGAAATTATAGATGATAGATAAGAAGAATCTCAAGATTTATTATTTTCAATTGTAAGTTTTTTTTTTTTTTTTGCTTTATCATATATTATATCTTTTTATAATGAATCTAATGATTTAAAAAAAAAAATTTAAAAACGCCTATGTCGGTCCCAAGCCCGGATGAAAAAGGTTAAGGATTTTTTTTTTACTTCAATGATTTGTGTCCCCACATGAAAAAAAATCCTGGCTCCGCGCTTACGTATGTTTTGCATGCAATGGAGATCTCAAGTGAGGAGTTGCAAATATTGATTGATGAGATATAAGTGGATGAAAGAAAAGGATGAAGAGGAGGGCTCCCGGTACTAAGTCGTAAATAAACTGAAACGTTTTCGATTTACATGAGTGATAGCAATTTAGAGTTAAATTTTGTCGCATAAGAAATGCAATTAATGAGAAAGTTGAGCGCTCAGTTAGCGAGAGTTCTTTCAAGATGAATCTTGTAGGATTGTTTGTATGACAATGCAACGAGAAGGTGGAGCTGGTGAGTGATGTTGGAGTTAACAAAGAATGCAGAGAAGTTGGGGTAAAGGGCATCCATGTATCCAAATGGTGGCTGGATGCAATGGATTCAAGTAGTTCAGTAATGTGTAAGGGGCAAGCACAATTGCAATTGTGATTTTGTGGATGAGATGCAATTGCTACTATTGTAGAAGTAAGAACAATAACGCAATAGAAGTTTTAGTTATAATAGAAGTTTTAGTTATGATACTAGTTCATCCAAAACAACGTTATAAGGGGAAGGAGAAAAAGGAAAAAAAGTATTCCTGAGAAGAGAAAGAAAGAATAGGGAGAGAGAGAGAAAGATCAAAGAGGTAGAAAAGCAAAAAGAAAGGGGACTAAAGAGAGAAGGCAGTTGAGTAAAGCTCAAATATCTTTACCCAATTCATTGATTCTAAAATCCATGACTAGACTCCTTTATTTATAGATATAGATTTACAATATAAGATCAATTATAAATCAAAATAAACCTTATCCAAACTAAATCAAATTTAAACTTGAAATCCAAAATGGATAATTCATCCAAGATCCTAAATAAAACTAACATAAATACTTAAATACCAAAAAAGTTAAGCCTAGTTTATTAAACTGCATAAAATACCATATCAACTATCTGTTAGACCGGTCCACGTCCAGGCGGGACCGGCTCAGACACGAACAGGGCGGAAGTTTCTTCCGCCCGCTGGGATGCCGAGCGAGCCGCACGGCGTGCGGGAGCCAAATAGGAAATAAATTTTGGGGAGTTAAGAGGGAAATTTGAATGTAGGGACTGTTTAGGGAATTCCTTTTGATTTGTATGCATTAAATAGTTGTTTTTCCTAGGGTTTGGGGATCTTGAATTTGGCTGAAATTTGAAATCTCGTAGATTTAGGTTTTCTTTGGGCTCTAGCGGCGTCTAGAGATTTGGGAGAGATCGATCCTCCTCTCGAATTGAGGATCAATTGTATCTTTGCTATTTTCCTTGCAACTACTAGTAAAATACAAGTCTTTTCTCTGATTTTTCTGCAGTTTTTCCCTGCTTTCCTACTGTTTTTGGCTGTTTTTCTGCTGTGAACAGCAGTTTTACATTGGATCTACTTGGTTTTGGTGAGAAACACTTGGAAATCCAAGTGTTTCCTATCAAATTGGTATCAGAGCATCGATTTGGGACCATCGGCGGCTGAAAACCTGAAATTTCAGCGGGTTTTTGGCATTCGGAGGAAGATTTCTTGTGATTCGTAGAAAGAAAAATGGCTGGAAAGAAGATCGAAGTCCTAGAAGGCGAATTTGGCCAATTAAAAGCAGATTTGGAGGAAAAATTCCTTGAAATTACCGCCAACAATGAAAAGTTGGAAGGGAGGTTCGCGGCGATGGAAGAGAAGATGAAAAAATTACTTGAGATGAAGACGAATACGACGGCGTCGGAAGCAAGAGAGACTGTCGGCGACCAGGGCGTAGGAGGAAATCCAAAACCTGCTTCGGGGGAGGAGGAATCCGGCAGTAGAGATCCTTGAGGGAGAGGACGACATGCCACTTCTAGAGCCACTTTCTAGAGAGGAGATGAGCATGAGAAATGATCGTCGAGGTGCTGATTTTCAGCGTCGAGGTGCTGATTTTCAGCGTTAAGGTGTTGATTTTGAAGGCAAGATGGGGGAATATGAGGGAAGTGCAGATTTTGACGAAAGAAGAGAAGAATATCAGCGTCGAGGTGCTGAATTTCAGCGTCGAGGTGCTGATTTTGAAAGGGGAAGAGGAGAATATGATGACGGATTCGGATACCAACGTCGGAGGGAGGACCGAGACACTTGGGGAGCACCTCATCTTCGAGGAATGGGAGGTTATGGAGAGTACCGGTGTAACGGAAGGGATCCGAAGGTGAGGAAGTTGAAGATGCCCATCTTTGAGGGTGAAGATGGTCACGGCTGGATCTACAAAGTGGAGCGTTACTTCGCTGTCAACGGGTTGACAGAGGATGAAAAATTGACAGCGGCGGGTCTGTGTCTGGAAGGGAAAGCTCTGGCATGGTATCAGTGGCGTGACAGGAGGGAGCCCATCCGGAACTGGAGAGAGTTCAAGGATTGCTTATTAGAGCGTTTCCAAACCGACGGGGGCGGAGACTTCTATGAGCAATTATTTGCCTTGACTCAAGAAGGAACTGTGGCAGATTATCGGGATCGGTTTGAGTACTTAGCTAGCAGATTGGATCACATTTCAGAGTCAGCCTTAGAAGGGAACTTCATGAAGGGGTTGAAACCAGAGATCCGAACAGCAGTCAGGGTACTGGAGCCGAGGAACCTGGGAAAGGCTATGGAGCTGGCGCAGTTGGTAAAAGATCAAAAGAAAGCAGAAAGAGGGGCTCGAGGAAACTGCTCAGGAGGCTCTTACAGGACGACGACCACTCTTCTAGCACCCAAGGGGCCTGCATCAGGCAACAGTAATGAGACCACCCGGGAGAAGCCAGTAGGAGGAGGGAGTGGGGAAAATTTCAAGAGGCTGACAGAGAAGGAGATGCAAGATAAGAGGACAAAGGGGTTGTGCTTCAGATGTGATGAGAAGTACATGCCAGGGCATAGGTGCAAGGATCGAACTCTTCAGGTTCTCCTTGTCTGTGAAGACGAGGAAGACGAGGAGGGAGGTGGGAGCAGATCTGGAGAGGAGGAGGAGAAGTTGCACCTGAATGTGGCAGAAGTCTCTCTGAACTCAGTAGTGAGATTCACTCCGAGTCACACTATGAAAGTGAAAGGAGAGATAGCTGACCGTGAGGTGGTTGTGCTAATTGATAGTGGGGCTACCCACAATTTCATTTCCACTCAGGTAGTTGACCAATTAGGAGTGAAGTTGGTGGACACCGGTTGCTATGGAGTGATAATGGGTACAGGGAAGGTGGAGAAAGGCCAGGGGATCTGTAGAGGAGTGGTGTTGACCATCCAGGAAATTCAAGTAAAGGAGGACTTTCTCCCACTAGAGTTAGGAAGCACTGATGTCATCCTGGGGATGAAGTGGTTGCAAACCTTGGGGGAAACCAAGGACAATTGGGGAGCACTCACGATGGAATTAATGGTGGATGGGAGAAAGGTGGTTATAAGGGGAGATGCAGCGCTATCCAAAGCCATGAAATCACTTAAGACCATGGTTAGGGACATACAAGAGGTGGGGGAAGATTATATGGTGGGACTACATAGGCTGGATGCGATCAGATTGGAAGAGGGAGGGGATGTTCCTCCTTCCGTGCAGTCCTTGGTTCAGCAGTACAGTAAGGATTTTCAGTCATCTCAAGGATGGCCACCTCCACCGGAACACGAGCATATCTCCACCTTGAGGACAAGGTGGATTTTTGGGAGGGGAGTATTGTTAGACCAGTCCACTGGACCGGTCCAGGCGGGACCGGCTCAGGCACGAACAGGGCGGAAGTTTCTTCCGCCCGCTGGGATGCCGAGCGAGCCGCACGGCGTGCGGGAGCCAAATAGGAAATAAATTTTTGGGAGTTAAGAGGGAAATTTGAATGTATGGACTGTTTAGGGAATTCCTTTTGATTTGTATGCATTAAATAGTTGTTTTTCCTAGGGTTTGGGGATCTTGAATTTGGCTGAAATTTGAGATCTCGTAGATTTAGGTTTTCTTTGGGCTCTAGCGGTGTCTAGAGATTTGGGAGAGATCGATCCTCCTCTCGAATTGAGGATCAATTGTATCTTTGCTATTTTCTTTGCAACTACTAGTAAAATACAAGTCTTTTCTCTGGTTTTTCTGCAGTTTTTCCCTGCTTTCCTACTATTTTTGGCTGTTTTTCTGCTGTGGACAGCAGTTTTACATTGGATCTACTTGGTTTTGGTGAGAAACACTTGGAAATCCAAGTGTTTCCTATCACTATCAACTTGTATCTTTATTAAATAATTTGATTTAATAATATGTGTTTTTGAGCTCCCATGATGGAAATGTCAAAGTTTAAACTCATCGAAAAATACATAACATATGTCATATTCTTTTGTCAAATTCTTTTCCTTTTGTTTTTAATGAAGGAATATATTGATGTTGTAACATGTATACCTTTTGTTAAAAATAGACCTACAAGAGTATTATTATGTTAGGCAAAAGAATAAAAAAAAATGCCTGACTTTCGCCAGCCTACATGTTAAATCACTAAACTATTATTAAACAGGGAATAATTTGATAAACTAAAAATGTAAACATAATAAGAAACCTACCAAAGCTCATTTTCTATACAAGCATGAGATTCTCTTCTTCTTCATAGTACTCTAGGAAGCTTAATCCATTCTTTTTGTGCTTCTACTTATAGGATGGAAACACCTTATTCATCAAATCTATGAACATGACTGGGTCGTTTGCAATCAAAATGGTATTGCGAGGAACGTACAGTGAGTATATCATGCCATGAAAATTTTCTTTTACGTTTCTTGCTCCTTGACTGAGTTTATGGTAATTTTATATTAGGTCAATGATTCATCAAAATATATGATAGCAAGACTGCCGTTCAGCTCAAGAAAATTCAAGATGGCGCATGAGTTGGTGTATGAAAGAATTATGAGCATTAAAAGGATGCTAACTGGTTCTTAAAAATCAGGAGAGAATGCTTTCAAAAGGTGGAATGACATAGTGATTAAGCATCATCTAGAGATTTCACCATCATTTAACAACTTCATATTACTGGTTTGAATGTTATTAGCATTCTAGGTCAGATATGTACCTTGGTCTACTTAGTGAGAAAGTCATATTAACATGATCGAAGGATCTTTGTGGATAGTTTGTAGGTTGTTTCATCCAAAAGACCACATTGGCCTAGCGTCGAAGCTTGCCAATAGTGCTAATTTCAAGTTGAAGAGGGCTTGATTGATTAAAAAATGTTCTTTTAAATCGTGCAGATTTAATTTATTGTGATCCACATTAACTTGATCTGTGAACCATCATTAATGTCCTTAGAATGAAATTTAAAGGAACATAACATAGGTTATAACATATATGCAAGGTGTAATGAAATTCAAAGGAACTTAATAGATGCAAATTTTTTGGAACAGCTAAATTCATCAAAGTTATATAAGAGAAAAATATAATCATATACAAAATAATAAAAACTATTTTTTTGGATATGAGGTAACCTTCGCCAAGGATTCAGGAGCAGGAGTGCCGAGTAAATCAGTCATGAGGTCTAATTGATGAACCACGTTCTTTCCAGGAAATAGCGGTTTTCCTGATATCATTTCCGCAAATATGCATCCTATACTCCAAATATCAATAGCTGGGGTATACTGTAACATGCAAATGTAACAAATTAGCCTGCATTTTGCTTGTAGAAAATCAACCTTGTCTGACATAAGTATAAGACTTACGTTAGGTTATGAGTAGTAAACTTATCAAGAAATTATAATTAAGCATTGAAAATGATATTAAAACATGGGAAAATTATGGTCTTATTGACGTTTAAATTATTGCATGAATGACTACTTACCTTCAAACCAACAGTAAGCTATTTTGATTATAAATATATAGAAAAATTCATCATCATAGCATGATGGAGTTAATTTTAAGAATCCTCGTCCTTCATTAATCTTATTGTGTATTGAATGAGCTATTTAGTTATAATCATTCAGCGTTAATTTCTGAGAATAGAATCCCCAAAAAACCTAAAAAAGCTCATGCAACATCCTCACTTAATTATGTAGACCAATAAAAAATCCTACACAAATAAAAGTGCATGACACTCACCATTTTGATTGCAAAGCCTAAAAAAGTGGGCCACAAAATGCTCTTTTTGTGTAGATTGGTTTGGGGTGTGTTGCAGTAATTTAATATACAACCCTTATGTGTGCACTTTCTACCTTTTGTACATGTCTAAACTATTTAAGTCTATTTTTCACAATCTTGCATTCAGCTAATAATATTCCAACTTTCTTATTTTTCATATATTCATCTTAACATATTTTTATCGCATTTTACAACACTAAAAGTAACATTTTTATATTCTAATACCATTATTCATAAAACATAGCTAATCTAATAGCAATTTAAAAAAAAAATAAATTATATTCTCATGACATATTCTGATTTCATAATAATCATAAGACACTTTATTTTAACCATCCAACTTGAATACAAAAAGTTATATCCTCATCTATCTAGCATTCTTCTGTGTAAGACCAAAGAAACTTAAACTAATAACACATAGGTAACATTTAATCTTCAAGTAATATAGATTAATAGTTGTTGATATCACCCACTAAAATTGCTGAATAACTTTAAAACCTTTGAGTCACATTTTTTTCTTAAAGCACACCAAATTAACTCCTTGGTTCTCGATTATAATTCGTCTCAGGATCTATAAAAGCCATAAGAGAGTCAATTTTTGCTATATATTTTCTTTAATAGTCATAACAAAGCAAAACCTTCAGCTAAGATTCTTCTTGGCACAAAACCAATTTGACTATTCATTGTTGACATAATTTTTTAAAAATATTTTTCCATCACTTCCTCCCATAATGTTATAGAATATTCTCCTCAAGATCAATAAAGGTCATAAGGGGATTATTTTTTACAATATATTTTTTCTTTAATTATCATAATAAAACAAATATTTCAACCAAGATTCTTCATGGCACAAAAACAAATTGATTCTTCATTGTTGACATAATTTTTTAAGTTTAATCCCTCAATAATTACCACAATTATAACGTCCCTAAATATGAAATATTGCTAACAAGATGCTTCCTCTCCATTCATTAATCTTCCTCTTAGCTTTAAAAAAAAAAAATCATTTGATTTTTTAACCAAGCAACTACAATATCACCCATAATTATTTAGACCTCATTGCACTTTTCATCTAGACCTAAATTTATCTCATCAAAACCTAGAGCTTTACTTTGTGGATTTCCTTCGAAGCTAACTTCACTTCACATTTCTTAATTATTTTATAATTATTTTATTGTATTATTCATCATGCTCTTTCAAAATAACTTCTTGCTAAAAATTGTCATTTAATAAATTCTCTAAATAGCATTTCCATTTCCGAGATTTCTTAACCATTGAGAACTTATTGTATTTACTTCTAGCGCATCTATGATCTAACATAAACAAAATATCTAGGGCTCTTACCTCTTGCCTTAATTATTTTATACATCTCATTTTATCTTTCCATAGTACTTAGCCTAGCATATAAATCATAAAAAAATTATAGCTTTCATATTACTTACTACCTCATTATCAGAATTCTAACTTATCATTCTCATTATCAGACTTCTAACTTATAATCATTATAAATCTCACTAGTATTTATTTTTTTATCAATTTTTAAAAGCGTGTTTTTTTTTTTTTCATAAACTTTAAGAGAAACATGCTAATGAATTGTGAAAAAAATATATGCAGAGAAATTATGCTGGAAAAACACAGGCCACTCATTTCACATAAAATGAGACTAGTATCCGTCAATTTTTTGAAGTCCCAAGTAGCCCTCCTATATTTTAGTAGATCAGAAAGCAGAGTCATATAAATGCTCTTGGCTGCTTTTATCAAAACTGCACCTACACAATATTAGATTATCACCTCAAACACAGCAATGCATCCCAGTTGGGACAATTGGGACACCTAATTGCACAAATAAGCTGCTAGACCTGCAAGGGTGAAATCCTAAGTCCCAACTCTGATGGAACCCGCACACCCATAAACAAAGGGCATTTCAGTCATTTTAAACTGCTGCAGACAATAAATTAGTAGGTCTGCATTTAGAAAGGACTTAGTTCCAAGTCGTGTAATTTTTCTTATGTGCTACTAATTCACCAATAAAAGTCCTAGAAAACATGAACATGTCATGAAAACTATTGAGGCTAAAAACAACTAAACTAGCTGTGATCAATTGACAAGTTGGTGGACCAATTCGGGAAGATTACAGAATATGATCAGTCCATACCAAATCATCAGCTGAGCCTAGACTGCCAAAGTATGACAGCCTTAGTGCAATCAATATGGTATTATGCAAACAACCTAACTATCGAATCTTGCATCGGTCCAAGTGATGAACTTAAATGACAAGCCAAATGGGCCACTCAAAACACAATAAATGGGTAATGCTTCACATGGTGCACCAAAAATTCTAGCAATATAAACAAAAAATAAGACTCCAAAATTATAATTAATCACAAAAGCATTTGTATGATAGTATCTATGATGTTAAATGCAATAACTTCAATGTCGATATGTGTATCCAAAGCATGTTGTATCTGACCAAACATTTTTGTAATAGATAAGCCCAGCTTGACACATTCAGGCTTCAAATATTGAATCTGGACATGACTTTTCGGCAAGATAAGCTTGCCTAGATCCAGGGCCAGATGCCGGATCAAGCCAAGTGGATCCGAGGCCTATGATTATGTTTTATAGGATCAATAAACATGCAGAAAAATGTAAAATAAGAACACAAAGTAGATGAGATAGGGGGTGTGATGGGGACATCAAATCATGGAAACTTTTTCAGAGACATGGCTGCCGATCTACGGCCATGATCACACCGATCTATTTTTGAGTCCTCATATGTATTTGTTTTATTTATTTATTTTATGTATTTGTTTTAGTTGGACTTCCCTTTTTATCCTTACTTAAGGGTTTGTCATGTGTAAGCCCTAAGGGCTAAATCATCTTTTATTTTCTCGTTCATTGTATAAAGCTATATATAGCCCCCTTATATTTCTTTTGAGGTTAATGAATGAATTATAATCAAATTTCTGCATATTGAGTTCTTGTGAGAGCTTGAGAGGTTTTGGAGAGAAATCCCTTGGAGAGGGAAGCGGATCACCCACCAACCTTGGAAGAGTCCGGGTTCGTGGCTAGTTTCATCTTATTTATTTTTCCTCTTTCTCCCTCCCTCCCCCTCCATCCCACTACCCACCGAAAGTCCTAAACCGTCGGCCACCTCCAAAGACCCCCCTCCCCACCGCCGGCCAACCACAAGCCCCCACCCCTTCTCCTTTAGCTAACACCCCAAGCTCCCCACCTCCCAACCGACCCCATCTCCCCTCACCAAACCCGACGGTTGCAATTAAAGCCTTCCTAATTAGGTCATTATATTACATTATTAGTCAATTAATTCACAATTCAAATCTATTTGAATTTAAATTTATTACCTAAAATACAAATTTTATTTTAGGAAAATTTCCAAATCCCACCCTATTTAAATTTTAAATAAATAGGAATGAAACTCCTCCTTCCTAATTTAATATTCTAAATCAAGCAATCTTGATTTATTGCCCCAAGCCCCCCTCTCTCTCTCTCTCTATGCAGCCGGGCGTTGGCCCCCTTCATGACCCCACTTGATTGCTTTCCAAAATTCAAGCCTCTCTTTAGGAAGAATTCAAAGTCTCTCTTTCTCTCCTACCCGTCCCCCTCCCTCTCTCCAAATCCCCACTAATTCATTTCCAAATTAAAGGATTAATTATGGGAAAGAATTTATTAATTCCCTCCATCCTCCCTCCCCAAAATATGAACCAATTTCTTCCCCAAGTATCTTCTTTTAGCAGGCCACCTCTCACCCTTTTCCTCCACTTGAATTCTTGAGAAAAACTTCTTTCTCTCAAAGGGAATCTTTAAGGAGAGCAAAGGACGTTGTCTACAACACTTCAACACTACCAAATCAATGCATGGCTAGTCCCGATCTTGACTCCGGATTCGTCTACAACGAGCAAGGATTCATCGACACCCTCTGGTCGATTTTCTTCGATGTCAATCCGGAAATAGACAATTTCGCTGAGGAGTACTTGGATCGTATCATCTTCACCTTGTCAGAAGCCATAGAAGAGTAGCTGTCCACCGTTCAGTGGCAAATCACCACCGTCCCACGAGGAGGGTGATAGGAAATACTTGGTTTCAAGTAGTTCCTAGCAAAAATTGAAGTAGAACAAGCAGAAAACTGCTGTTTACAGCAGTGGACAGCAGTTTTTCTCAATAAAACAGTGAGAAATTGCGGGAAAACTGAGAGAAAAGTCACAGAAAAGCTTGTATTTCACTAGAAGAAGAAGAAAACAGCAAAGATACATTTGATCCTCAATTTGAGAGGAGGATCGATCTCTCCCAAATCTCTAGATGCCGCTAGAGCCCAAAGAAACCTAAATCTAAGTGATCTCAAATTTCAGCCAAATTCAAGATACTCAAACCCTAGCAAAATCAACTATTTAATGCATACAAACCAAAAGGAATTCCCTAAACAGTCCCTACATTCAAATTTCTCTCTGAAACCCCCCAAAAATCCTTCCTAAAATGCTCTGTTTGAGCTGTCGGCCCGCCCGATCTCCGCAGGAGGCGGAGATCACGATTCACGCAACATTTCGCGAACTGCCGGTCCCGTGCGGACCGGCTGGACAGGTCCAGTGGACCGGTCTAACAGAGGGTGAACTTTCCCTTCTATTCAATTTTCTCCTAATCTTCTTCTCTTGTAGGTTGTGAATCAAACACAAGAAATCGTGCAAAGCTATATGCCAATGCTTAGTAAACGTAGGGCATGAGTTTTGATTTTCTATGCTTTCTAATCTCATTGTTAACCTAGGGATGCTATTGAAAATCTTCTTAATTTGCATATGTTGAAATTCTAATTGCCTTGATGATCTTAACTTTTGGTGTGTGATTTGGCCTAAGCGAAGCCACCTCTCTTTTGTTTTCTATTATTGTTTAGTAGCTAAAGTTTTTAATTCTTATCGCTCTTACTTGAAGCGTGCAAAATCTTATTTCATTTAAATCATATACGTAGTCCTGCATCATGGTGGAATTTTACACACACGTTAGAAGCAAGTAAATTGTTGGAAGAAGGGAACCTTCACTGCAGTTATTAATAGATCGTAATTTGCAAATAGGAAAAGGGTGCGTAGAATCCAAAAACATTTAAAAGCAGGTTGAATAATATGAGCACAAATGCACAACCGACATTATTCTTTGACAAACAACAGAAAATATTTCAGAACTATTCATAACAAGCCATATATGGGTAGTATGCTGGAAGATAATGATTAATGCACAATCATTTTTAAAGTTGCTTAACATCTACTTCCAGTAATTCATGTATATTCACCACAGAAATTTAACCAAGTCTACTACTCCAAACCAATGAAAAAATTAACATTTTTAAATTTAGTTATCAATGAACATCATTTATAATTTTAGAACAATGAAAATCTTGAAAAAAAATCATCAGCTACCTTTCAATGAGGCCTCAATCTTGAAAAAAAAACAATTTGAGAAATAAGAAATCAGATGAATAAAATTTTATCAACTTATAAACCTACAATAGTTTAAATTGCTGGTTGATTCATAAGCTAGTGCATAACCTTTTTATAGAAACCATGCGATATCCCTCCTATCATCACCACAATAGTTTAATAGGACTTCACAACGGGCATAAAAATTACAGACATGCTTGCTTTTAAGCTAAGCAAAGCACAAGAAAGCACACTATTCTCTTCACCAGATGTGACAACGAAACTTCGTGCAAAATGATGTATGCAGAATTACACTACATGTGAAGTATGCCTATGCAAAAGTCAGAATCTATAGAGAAAATTGATTTATGCAGAATCACCCTACATGTGCAGAGAGTGTGTTCTTCTATATCAATACCCGTGGTGTTCACATCACAATAGGCTAACTTCAATGCTGCTAAAGAACCACTACACCCTCACATGAAAGAGAGCCTGAAGGCTGTCAAAATGGAAAAGCCCATAATCCTGACACTTCGGACAGATACCTCATGAACTTAGTAAAATCATTATCTTGTCTGGATAACAAAAGCAAACTCAGCGTGGAGAAATAACTAACCATTATTTACTATTGTACTTATAAAAGTATGTTGAATCAATTAAGCCAATCAGACCTCAGTTAATACTCAAGAACTTAGTAATGTGCCTATACAAGTATTTCAAATCAACCTCATTTTATTGGGAAGTAGATTATGCTCCTTTTTAGGTCTCAAAAGCATACACTTTAAATCTTAATCATTCAAGGTTATGGATGAATGCTACTGGATAAATAAATATTAAATCATATTGACCATCATATACTTATGCAAGACAATTGTATTGGAAAATATATGAAACCTATGTAGTGAAAAAAAAGGAAACAAAATAGAAGATCTTCACCCAATAACATACAAGAACCAATTGATGGCTACATCCTATATTCCGCCATAGATTTCACTTAGCCTTATTGTGAAGACTAAAGAAATATAACCCGAATTTCACTTGCATAATAAAAGATGCTGCTCTCTCCTTTTATAAAGAAAAATATTGAGCAGCAAAAAAAATTAAATAAATTTAAAAAATAATCTTAATGAAATAATCACAAATATTGTATACCACTCCACACTTTCTCCCACGACAAAGTTTGTGAACCGTGTTTCCTTCATAGGACAATAATAAAATTCCATAACAATTTAGACCTCTCTCCTATGCACTCCCCTCTCTCTAGTCGAGGGCTAGACCAAATGGGGATTGAGTTGAGCCCAAATCATTAGTAAATGAATATCTATTAATCTAAAAGCCTAAGCTAATGTGCAAGGGCTGCCGCTAATATATTAGAACTATTGTTCATTGTTTCAGTTCTGATGTAGGATAATTCAACGCACTCCTATTTGTATCATATAACCCTTATATGATCGTCCGCATATGAATGGTCAAGTACTTGTGTAAGACCATGAGACCTTTCTCCTATGCACTCCCTCCCTCTAGTTAGTGTCGAAGCAAAAGGGTATTGAATTTATCCCAAGTCATTAATGAATGAATATCTATTAAATTAAAAGCGTAAAATAATATGCAAGGGCCATTACTACTATTTTAGGATTGTGGTTATTTATTTAACTCCTATGTGTATCTAAAAATTTGCCCCACACATAATAGTCTTATAAGGAATAGAATAAGGAGCTCAAGTTAAGCTTCGTACACTAGTAGATGATTAACTATCAATATAAGGCCCAAGTGAATAGCAAAATGCCACCATTAGTACATAAATACTCAAATTCATTGTTTCATCTACTTTAGGACAATTTAAACTACTCTCATGTGCATCACCACAACCTTCCCCTCAAGTGAGAATCTTATCTACATCAATCTCCAACCCTTCAAATGAAAGTTGCAAGCACAATCAAATGTCCATACCCTAAAAGCCTATCCATCCACAAGGAGCCAACAAGAGAGGCATCCTTTCTTAAACTTCAACCATGATAGAAATAGCCAAGAAGGATGGGAGCAATAAATTATAAGAACTATTTGACCATGCGTAAATCATTGGCTACATGCTATAGCTAGTTATAATGCAATTGTGGATGAAAATCTACTAACCCAAAAGTTTAAATCAATGTGTAATGAGCATCATTAGTACAATATGAATATTCATTCATTTACTTCGGATGAGAGACTATCAATATAATTAAGCATCTCCAATTACCTCTCAGCGCACCCCCCCCCCCCCCCCCCCCCCCCCCCCACACACACCTCTCTCTCCCCAACACACACACAAATACCTTCCTTCCTTATCACTTTCTCCACATTTCGCATTATCTTTCACATTAGATGTCACAACTTGATGCATTATAACATTGGCTTATTAATATATCTATGGCAAGCAAATAATTATGGTTCTTTCTTTTAATTATTTTAAATGATTGTGTGTGTATGTGATGTAAAAAGACAAGATGATGGACAATATGTTGTGTGCTTATATTGCACAAGGATTTAGGATTTAATATATCATACATCAAGTGGTCACAAACATATCACACCAAACAAAGAAGTTAAGCTGGGAAGAAGATAAAATATGAAAGCAAGCTAGATGGATGTGACTGCCTAAGCCATTGGAGTTTGACTTGCAAGGGGATACTTCAAAGCTTATTTTAATCGGTTCAAGGATATCAAGGTGCAGACAGAGAGGAGTAAACAAGTCATAATTCTGCCAAAGCAGCCACTTCACACCACACTCCTTGAAGGGGCCAGACCCCTCTTTCCAAAAAAACCAACCCAACCACCCCTAGAAACAAGGAAAAACTTCCCTCCTTATTTGGAATTCAAATTTTAAATATCAAATCCTGGAAAATTGTGTATATTTATGTTGAAATTGCTATGGAAAATAATAAAAGTGTGTTTGAATGAAATTTGGAAGTATTTAGTTTGGTGGCTGAGAGACTCCCTTTGGTGAGGTATTTGATTTTTTGCAATTTTACCCTATGAGTTGTGATTAAACTCATTCCCATGTGTCTCCTACATCCTCCTAACTATCAATGGCCAAACCCTATATTCTCCTTTGAAAAAAATGGAAAAAAAAAAACACCCTTTACATGCAATCAGGCCAAACTAGGTCAACATGGGCCCCAATTTTCCCAACCTAAATACTTGGAAAATTACAGCAAGTACCAGATCTCATCAATAGGCATCCCTAAACAATCTTCAAGTGATTTCAAGTCCATGCCTCCATGGGCCATTCACTTGCAAACCCTAGTTTCCCAATGTAGTTCAACATGCTCTCAGCCAAGGTGGGGACTTGTTGGCTTGGCCAATCCAACTTCTCCTATACTTATCCACACCTCTCCAAATTCAATCCTAAGGTTCCTAAAGGATACTAAATCACTCTAATTGCAACTACAAACCTTTGGAAAAAATTAATTCTTCACAACTAATGTTTTAATCAATTTCAAGGATGAGAAGTTGTTACCCTATTTTTTTTCTCTCTTTACTCCTAGATCTTCAAGATAAAGCAAATAATGTGCATGCAATTGAATATCAAGTTTCTATGCAGCAATTCATTCGAGGCAAAGATGGATATCTACAATCTTCATTGCCACACTAGTCTAGCAATCGCTCTAGAGCTAGTGGAAAGATGCTTTTTTTCATCACTTGAGTTCACCAAACAACCATATTCATAAGGATTATGATCATTACTTTTTATCAGTTCATAATTATCATAATCCTTTCTCATCTTCTCTCCCCACAAAATCAATAAGAATCAAGACATGAATGAACTGAATGAAGCTTGTTCAATTAACTGCTAGCTGAACTAAAAAGGCTAGCCCAACCAATACTAAACTTAAGCCGAGCTAGATTAACAATTTTATGCCTTCGAACCAAGTTCCACAAATCTCTTGGTGGTTAAGTACCATTCATAAACCAAAATTTGTCGTAACTAAAGAATAAAACAATCAAAGAATGTATCCAAATCTCTAGTCTATACTATTTCAACTGACACCTATTATAAATAATCATGGGAAACTCATAAAAATGTAACAATGCATTTGATCAAAATACTCATTTTCAAACATGCAGCATAATAGTACATTGATAGATCCAGGGGCGGAACTGGCTTTAACTTTGAGGGGGGGCAAAAATATAGCACAAAAATAATTAAATATTAAAAAATAATAATATTATATATCTATATATTACGAAAAGTTCTTTAAAAAATTAACAAGAAAAATTAAGAAAAAATGTGTAATTAAACTGTTATTAAAAGCATGAAAGAGAATATTATAACTAAATGTGAAGAAATATATAGATATTTTAGGACAAGTTAGGACAAAAGAGGACAAAAGAATTTTTTAGGGGGGGCAAAAAAAAAATTTGAGGGGCAAAAAAATTTTTTACTCTTATAATTTTTTTTTTTAAATTTTTACTCCTATAAAAAAAAAATTTTTTTTTTTGAGGGGGGACAATTGCCCCCCCTAAGCCCTTCATAGTTCCGCCCCTGGATAGATCCACATAACTTGGAACACACTAAGGAGCACATAATTTTAGAAGTAATTATTTCATGGCAAGAAGGAAGATATACTTACAGGGTTGCACTTTTGAAGCAGTTCAAGATTAATATATATATGGCAAATAAACAAAATTACAAACCAACTTACTTTAGAGAAAAAGGAACCACATAGTTCAGGAGCTCGATACCATCTTGTTGCCACATAGTCCTACATTTCAGGCAAGGGAACAACACAATTAACAATGTAAGAATGCAAAAGAGGCCTCATACTTTAACTCTCTATTTTATGAGACGGAAGAAAAAATTTTATGCGGGCAAACAAATTAACATATGTTTATTAAAGGAAGGGTTTTCATAAGAGAACAGTAACGTACGGTCCAAAAAATAGCTGATGGGGCATCAGTGAAAGACGCCCGAGCAAGGCCAAAGTCGCAAATTTTTAACTTGCAGTCCGCATTTGCAAGGATATTTTTAGGCTTCAAATCTCGATGAAATACATTTGCTGGAAAATCAACAATAGGTGGACATGCATATGTCATATTAATGTAACAAAGCAGAATTCTGCATAAACCAACTTGAATGTAAACATGATAAATCAAGTGAATCAATAAACAAAAGGTATTAACCTGAATGAATATACTTAAGGGCACGAAGAAGTTGATATAGGAAAAATTGATGATGTTCCGGAGTAAGATCATCATTCACCTTTAAAACTTGATGGAGATCTGATTCCATTAGCTCAAAAACAACATATATATCTCTAAACTCCCGTCTGGATGGAGGCAGCATGATGTGCTTAATTTCTACAATATCAGGATGCCTAAGCAGTCTCAGAAGCTTGATTTCTCTAAGAATTCGAGTTGCATCAGAAACATGCTCAAATACATCATTGATCTTCTTGATTGCAACCTTCTCTCCAGTGTGGCTGTCCACTGCAGCGCCAACTACACCATAGCTACCCTTCCCAACAACCTCTATAATCTCATATTGGCTTGCTTCACCATACTCGGTAAAGAACTCAGTACCATGCAAATTCTAAAAGTTTTTAAATTTAAAGATTAGACACTGCAAAAGACAAAAGAAAAAGGCCAAATAATTTCCATAAACAATTAAAATAAGTTTTATTCTCTAAATTTTACCACCGCGCTCAACCTGAGCCTTACTTCATTACCATAAAAGATCAGTAATTCAGCACATAGCATATCTGCTAAAAAATTCCCTTTCCTAACATAATAAAACAATATCAAATCAACATAACATGGGCATCAATTTACCGAAGTAGTCCGGGAAATAGGAAGCACTTGAGTGGAAAAAAAAAACGATATGTAGTTAAGAATAGAATAAGAAAGCAAGTGCCGGTCGGACTCTGTCTTCTTAAGTATAATGGAGTGTTGAAAAGTCTAAGCTCAGTGATTGAATTTACTACGAAACAAGAAAATGCGTTAATTAGGAACTAACAAGCATTTGCGGCAAAAAAATGATCACGATGCCGTACGCAAGAGGGGCAAGAAATTAAAAGCTTAAAAACCATCGTCCGACAACATCAGAGAGAGCCGGCCTACAAAGTCAAAAAACGAATGCTAAATCAACAGCACGGGTGAGGTACTGCGTCTCCGGCTGAGAGCTCTGCCATCCTGAATGCCTGAGCATTCTAAATCCACAAAAAGCAACAAAAAAACAAAATCCAGAATTCTTCTAAAAGCACGGTCGATATGGCGAAATACGGACGCAATATCCCGTTTTGGCTATTCCTACTTGAATAACAGCGAGCGTAAAAAATTTGAACCAAGTACTCCCATGGAAAATATGAAATAGCACAAAAAATTGATCATTAATCAAAACATAATTGATCATCTAGAAGAAAAAGGAGCACGAATAAGACGGGCACACCTTCTTCTGGGGTTCTCCAGCCATTATGGCCGGCCTGGGCAAACGGATGTTCGCAAGAACGGTTAGATCGAAATCCACCACAGCTCCCAGTTGTTCCTCCCTTTTTCCCTCTTCCTCTTCGTATTCGTCTACTTCTTCGACCTCTTCTTCCAGCCCTCGATCTTGTCTTCGCTCTGCGCTTACGCGGCTACGGGAGAACAACCGGCGAAAGACGTTGAGAATCTGACTATTCCCCCTCATATACAGAAGGCGTGAGCAACAGAAAGGGGTATCCGATGTCGGATGCGTTGCCTGCCCTCGGCTGCCCGGCCTTCGCGCTTCTCCCGCCACTTCGGTCCCGATATCTCCGGCGAGCGACGAATGGACCACTTGCTGTAGCGCAGGCACGTCCTCGACGCATTGGCTCCCACCCTAACACCTATTGACCATACCGCCACCAATACGTAAGGCGGGATGGAGGTAATTACTTTTTAAGTGCTTTGTTTGCTTACCCATATTTTGCTGATCATAAATTATCTGTGTAAATTGCTATCGTTGTATGCGGTTTGGCTTCAAATTAAAATATAAAAAAAGAGAAATTTTTATTTTTAATTTTATATGCCGAATTATTTTATTTATATTGTAAACTTGTTTATTTAAAAAAAAAAAGATGATTCAATGTTGTGAATTTTGAATCTAATTTGAACTAAAATAGAACCTAGACCAACAACTCACTAGAGGATGCATCCCATGATCGAATTTAATAACCAAATCTACCCGAGGCTTACAAATGGGATCGACGGCATATGAAGAGGTGGGGATTCACAAACTAGAATGACATTGTGAGAGAAGGTAAATAGTTTTGCTTATTGGAGAAGACAACAATAGGACCAACAACATACAACAAATTCTTGTGAAAGTCATCACAGGTCTGATGCGTGTGAAAGAAGATTTGAACATTATTTGAATCCTATTCAAACAAATGTTTGAATTCAAATCAAATTTGTTCTCGCCGAACTTGCATAAGTGTATCATATAAACAAAAGATAATAATGTGGTTTGAAAAGAATTTTTCAAGTGTTATGTCGTGGAAAATTCGCACTGGAAGAGAGATATGGAGTTTAGTGTCATAGGTTTGAGCGAAGATCCAGCAAACAAACAGGTAAAGCGAATAGGTGCAAGAGTCATAAGCGACATCAAAATTTTTATGTGAAAAACTCTAAAATGAGGAAAAAGCATAGGGGCTAGCTCAGTTAAAATGATTTCACTAGTGTTTGTAGTAAATTACAAATGGTGCCCTTTTAGGAGGGAAGGCATTGGCTCAATGTATCATATAAAGCACATTGCATAGTAGGGTTGGAAGAATCCAATGATAAGGAATCCATTCGCAATAGAACGTTGGCTTGTTTATTTGGTTGGTTGGGCTGTATTTGGACAACGGAGATCAATGGTGTCACACTCCATGATCTATTTTGGAAGAATTACATATGTCTTTCGTTCAACTATTTAATTAGAGCTCACAAAGTGAATAGTGGTAAGAAACATGATTACATCTTTGTCTTGTCTAGAGCCTCATAACATGAGATTCTTTTCTTTTCCTAAAAATATATAAAACTATGTAATAAGCACATAACCCAATAAGTAACAAAAATCTTAAAAATGAAATCAAAGCAAGATAAAAAAAATAATATGTTATAAATCATATAAATAAATATATGCATCAATGTATATACTGATTATATGTATCAATTTATCTTTCTATAGTTCATCACATCTCAATACATTACATCATCAATTACAGTATCAGTAACAGACATAGTACTAATGATAATAATAATATTAGTATAATGATCAATAATATTAAATAGAGTTAATGGAGATAAAAAGTATTAGTGTCAATTACAATGTCAGTATAGTGTTCATAGTAATGTCGGTATCAGTATTCATATATTTAATAAGTGTATGAATATCTTGATCCCGCACTTATAACTCTCAATTAATCATTTCTTATAACTCACAATTAATATACTCTTTATAACTCCCCTTTAATCACATGAATCAATCGCACAAACTCCTTATAACTCCCAATCAATCTCCATCTCCTTATGACTCTCAATCAATAAATCACATGAATCAGTAAGGTGTCACGCAAAGTTATCATATCATGAATTTGATATCATTTGGCACTTCATTTAAAATGTAATAAAATTATATTAAATTGTTCAGAATGATCAAATCTATAACATATCTAAACTTGCATGGTAAAAACATATAAAATTAGAAGATAATATATTTTTGATAGATTTATGAGAGATAAAATCCGTAGAAATCAAAATCATTAAAAAAGGAAAAAATTTGTTACTTATAATGAATAGAACCAAATTTGTAATAAGATGGTTGACAAAGATGATCTAAAGACCTTTCGCTCTTCTCTCTCTCCTTCCCCTCTTTTAATTTCTTCTGTGATATCATTCTTCCATGCTAGTCGGTGTGGTGAGGCATAAATAAATGTTGCAACTCGAGCTTTCGAGTTTATGATTTTGATTATAACAAATATTATTGATTATATCTTTATTTCTCATATTATTTATAAATCATATTTATTTGTGTGTTGACTAACATTTCATATACACCATGTACTATTCTTAGAATATTCAATGTTCAAAATTGGGTAGAATAGGTTATGTTAAATGAGTCTATAATTTTTATTTATTTATTTTTAATTTTTTGAGACAAGTCTTATAAGGGTGTATATTAGCCTAGTGATTGTGTGAACACACACAAGAGGAGCAAAAATGATTTAAAATATTTTTATTTTTTTGTACATCGTACTATATGATATGAATCATATTGTATGATATGGTGCTATAGAAATTAATAAAAAAAAAATTTATGAGAAAAATATTTTTAAATATAACTAATCGTACAGTAGAAACAACATACTATACTGGATGATCTATTATAATTAGAAAGACCATCATCCATTAAATTCGACAAAAATTTAAATTTGAAAGTTATTATAATCATACTAAATGAACATAATCGTATTGTACGATGTTTAAAATATCGTCTAATTTAATCTTGTGATTAATCAATTGAATCTACTTATTATTGATATTCTAATCGTACTGCATGAACTGGATTGTACCGTACAATCAATAGAGACGAATTTGGTCATCTCATGATTCATCCCGGAAGAGCTGCATTTCGATTGAACTAATCGTACTGTAAGATTGATCATTTGTATTGATAATCATACAATATTAAAAAGTAAATTAAACTGATCGTACATTTATTCGTACTGATGATCGTACCGTATGAATTTGCATATTGAATTATTCATACTATATTAACTTGTGATCATACAATACTAACCGAACAATTTCTACACATCGCACTGGACGATCCTGCAATCATGCTATACAATATTTAATGGTTGAACTAATTTTTTAGGATTTTTTAACCCCTCTATTTAAGCTTTCTCCAAAGACATTGTAAGTATTTTTGGCATGCATTGAGTCTTCGTTCTTATGGAGAAAATTTGAAGAGAGAGCCTTGAAAAGGAGATATGAAAAGATGGAGTTTGAGAGGGAGAAGATCCTTGTGGGGTTCAAGGGAGTGTGGATGGGGTTTCACATGGTTGCTCTGCCAAGCTTGTATCTTAGTATCATCAGATTTAAGGTTTGTCTTGAGAAAATTTTTGGGAAGAAAAAGATATCTTTAATGTCAAAAGACTCATCTACTCCGCTGCACTAGGGAAAATAAAAGTGATTTAGGGTTTTATGTTTCATCAGGAGAGTGAAAAGTAGTCCATGTTCTCTGCCTCAATAGGAGGATGAAAATGAGTAAATGTTCTCTGCCTGTGTAAGGCGTTCGGTCATCTGCCGCACCAGGTTAGTGGAAAAGAGTTTATAAGGGCTTCCCTGTCTAATTATGGGGGCTAAATGAGAGACATTATAGCGATAGTGCAATACTCGGAGTGGGTGACTCCGGGGAGTGGACGTAGGTCATGATTTGACCGAACCATTATAAAATATTCAGTGTTCTTTCTGATTTTATTTTCTGTTGTTTATTTTTCAGCATTTTATTTTCTACTATAACTGTTTGATTGAAAATTTGTGATTGATATTATGTTGTATTCATTAGATTATCATCATCATTTTTTATAACATTTCATAAGTGTACCAGCTTCCGCATCAAGTGATAGTATTGCTTTTAGCCTTTTCATCTTAGTGAGCCTTAGGGCTAGTTTCATAAGATTTTACAACCTCCTCGAACTTACACGGTGGTTTGATGATGGTCAACTTAGATTCGTCGGTGGTGGTGCTTGAGCTCTTGAAGCCTTAGAGTTCTCTCCAATCTCCCACCAAAAGGTTTCCCTTCATGTAGAGTGTGAGAGTCTATTTATAAATTTTTTAAAGTGACATGCCTGATAAATTTGTTTGGAGTGCTCAATTAGACGGCCTATATTGAACCCCCCCCCCCCCCCCCCCCCCCTAATTATAGAGTATTTTCAAGTGCTTTAATGAACTCAGAATTCAACAATCTTGGGCTCGTTGGATTCCTCTCGCTTGGCCTCTCGATTCGACTATAAGCATAACATATTTGTAAATCATTTGATCATCCAATTTAGACTTTGAACCTTTTTAAATAGGCTTCAAACCCCCGATTTGGACCCATTTGGGCTCGGATTGAACAAATTTTGGTGCCGTTGAGTTCGTCTCTCCGAGACATTTAGTTTGACTATAAGTTTGTTAAAATTGGAGTTCAAATAATCCCAATTTTATTTTTGGGAATTTCCAGCTTGAATAAGCCTCGAGATTCATGCATGATTAAGATGATTTTTTGTGAGTAAGCATATTTAAAATAAATAATATATTCTTTAAAATAGTTATATATATATATATATATATATATATATATATATATATATATATATATATATATACAGACGAGCATGTTTTTTAAAATTGAATATTAGTTTTCCTACTACAAAAGTTGTTTGTCACTTCTAAAATTGAATAAAAAATAGCAATAAAACAGTAAACAGAGCATACTTGGAAAAATAAAGCAATAAAAAAGCTCCTTAAAGCAACATTTTTGGAGAAGTTGAAGCAGTGGTCCATATACAAAAGCTTAATTTTGGTGAACAACCTCCTTCTAAGAGCTCTCACATGGTGATATTGAACAAAGGCAATTCTTCTCCTGGTACAATATTAGGTGCCTATAAATATTTTTATTTATTTTTCTTAAATATTTAGCTCAATTAAGATAAATTCATACACACATCACATATACAAGATTAGAACACAAGATCTCTTAATTTATAGTCAAAACTCTCACCATATATATATATATATATATATATATATATATATATGAATCAATATACATGGCTATACTAATATAATATTATTAAACTATAATTTCTTACAAAAGTATACACAAGTCATATGAGTCATGTGATATAGCAAAGTGTACATAAATGTTGTTGTGTTGTCTATGGGCAATCACATGCAAGCATTTTTTTCTGCAACTTCATCAAGTTTTGATGATGAAAATAATTATGTACAACTTTAAAAATATAAAATCAAAATTAAATTCAATTATGTAGGCATGGTTTCTTAAAGAATGAAATTTTGATGTTTTGTACATCTATGTATAATATCGAGAACACAAAAATTATACAATTGTGTGTAACATTTGTTTTTCACTTTCATAAAATTTTAGTGTTGTGCACAATTGAGCACAATTTTAAATAAAATAAAATGAATTATGGATGTGTGTAGCTGCGTATATGTATTTGACAACTTTTTTTCATATTGAAGTGCTCATAATTGTGTGCAAATCTTATGTTGGGAATAAAATCATGCAACAAACATAAATAAGAAAGATAAATATAGGGAAAAGAAAGAACCCTAGGATTTAAAGCTGAAATGCTCAAAATTGAGAAGAAATCACGGAGTCACACCATACAAAAAAATGTAATAAAAAATTGGGAGAAATTATGCACATCTCTTTTCTTTCTTACTCTCTCCTTGTATCTCTTCACTCTTACACCATTCTCTACACATAATATGCAAAGAGACACATAACTTATATCAAGGAACACAACCCTTCAAGTTAAGCAAGAAAAAATAGGAAAAAAAACAAACCCAACCTAATTCGTAGCGTCGCGACACAAGGTTTGGAGCACCGCAACGCTCCACTCACTATCTTTAACCAACCTAAGTGTATAGTGCTGCAACGCTTGAGTATACAACATTGCAATGTTGTACGATTAATTGAGGCCCACTTACAACCCTTCGGGTGAACTTGATAGGCATAACTGAGTTGTGGGCCAACGATACAACTTGATTGATTCACACTATCAGATTCCACACAGAAACTAACATCTTAATCAAGCCAAATCATGATTTGACATTACTATTTACAAATACTTATTGGCAACTTCATTCAATTTTGATATACACAATTATATTATATACAACATTAAAAACTCAAACTTATGCATATAAATAGTTGTGTTGTGTTTATATATCATCTTTTTTTTTTTTTTTTTTTGCACAATTATATATACTTAGAATAAATAAAAAAATAGATTTGTGCATAAATTTGTAATGATATGTTTGGCCACTTCTTTATTTATTGTAGTGTACACATTTGTGTATGTATTTGAAAATACAAAAATATGATTATGCACAATAACATACATGTGTTTTAGGCTTTTATCAACTTCCTTCGTTATTGTTGATGTACATGAATTTATATAAATTTGAAGACACAAAAGGATGAATTTACACATCCATACACATACTTTTGGCAACTTATTTCATTATTGGTGATATCAATAGTCATGTATAAACTTAAAAATACTTGAGGCATATTTGTATTCTATTTATATATAATGTTGTTAGCAAATTTGAAAAAAAAAAAGAAAAAAAAGAACAAGAAATGATGAGAAATAATTTGAGGTTGCAGAAGAATGAGTATTAATAGCAAGAAGATAAAACATGGTGGAATGATATAGTGATAGTGATGGCATAACTCTAGTTCTTCCACCTCTTTGCCATCACCCAAATCTCATATCTTTTGAAAAGCCCTAATTTTTTGTGTTGTACACAATAATATATGCCTTTATAAAGGTATCTTAAGGGTTGCATACTGATATGCATAACTTTGTCTCTTATCACTTATTATCTAGTTTTAATAGTTGACTTCTTTATAGGATAACTTTGGCCATAATAAACTACCAATTTCTCTAAAAATGTGTGCAAAATATAACTCGATCTCCTTAGATAAAATCCTTCACTATCACCATGGGGAAACAAAGTTTTGTAGTTTACGCTTATTGTTAGGAAGCAGGAAAATGCAACCATCTTCTGATGCGAATGTTAACATCTGACATTTGTTAATGACTAATGTTCAACCTCTGCTAGATAGATATGCTCAACACCAAGCTACTTGATTGACCATTTTTTCTTCATGTTAGGATAAATTCAACATTGAAAACCTTCTTTATGGACATTTCACATTAATCAAATACTTATATTTAATGTTAGCTTTCCGGCTTGTTTGATAGTTTGAAATGTTGGAAGAGCAACAAGCTAATTGCTCATTTGTAGCATGAATTTTGTTGTCCCTTACTATTCAATATCCTAATGTTTATAGCCAAATGTATATCACCAAAACTAGCCTTCCAACTCCATTGCTCCTTCCTCCAATTAGAAGAACAACGAATCATGCCACCCTCTATTTGCTAACTTTCAATGTCCATCATCATTCGTTATCTAATTTGTGCTAATGAAAGAATTTGTATATTTGTTAAATGACAATAATATTGTTTGTCTCCAGGAAACCTACTCTCAAATCGCGTTAAGAGAATGCATAAGTCAACCACCCTTCATCAAATGAATTTTGGTTTCCCTTATCATTCATCATCCATCATCCATCATCCATCATCCCTCATAATTCATCAATTAACATCTCCCCTCATTCGTCATCTAAGTACTGCCAACAATGAATGTGTAACATCTAACAAGCATTGATGTATGATTTCAAAATTCTAGGCTGCTATAACTCACATTTTATTAGAAAAATGGCTATGCAAATTGCCATTTATTGTCCAACTTTTAGTGTCCCTCATCAATGTTTATGAAGATCGACATTTGATGAATGTTGGCTTACAAAGCTAAACTTTTAGCTATGTCATCCTATTACCCTAATGTTAGAATAACTACATAGACAGTCACCCTCTATTGCTTTAGTTCTAACATGCCACATCTTCAATTATTTGATGTATCAAAAAATAACTGACATGTAATGTAGTAATCTAAACTCTTAATTATTGAGATATTGTTCGTTTTTGCCTAAGGGCCTTACGGTTTTGTCCTGCTAGTATAACTTCCCAGGAGGTTATCCATCCCAATATTTCTCCTAAATGAACACGTTTAACTGTGAAGTTTCGGAAATGAAATTTCAACCATTACATCAAAAGGTGTCTCAATGTTTAAGAGTTTAACTTTTTTTTTTTACTTAAGGGGTTTCACAATCTCCCCCACTTAAGTAATTGATGTCATCGTCAGCATCTTAATCTCCAAATCATCCACCAAGCAGATAGGATTCTAGAGGTGGCTCCTACAAGTTCAAGTGGGGAGTGACTCCCGCCACATAACACTTTGTCTTATATGACACTTAGTTATCATCTTCAATTTGGTGTAATGCTCTGATACCATTTGTAACAGTTCAAACTCTTAACTATTCAAATATTGTCTGCTTTGACCTAAGTGCCTCAAGGTTTTATCCTCTTAATATAACTTCCCAGGAGGGCACACATCCAATGATTTCTCTGGTATGAGCATGCTTAATTACGGAGTTTCTTAAATGAAATTCCAACAATTATACCAAAAGACGTCTCAATGCTTAAGAGTTTATTTTCTTTTACTTAAGGAGTTTCACATATAATAATCATCAACATTATTTCTAAATCCAACCTTCCAAGTTACTCCACCTGTAGGCTTGTTTAAGAGAGCAACCTAGTTAAGTATCATTTGTTGCTTGGTTTTTGACATCCCTTCATTAAATGTCCTGTAATTGCTAATGCCATATAATAACTTTGTAAATAGCCCTGTCTCCTCTTATGTTATGAGAATGATAAACCATCCATCACATGACACATGTTAATTACAACCTATTACTCACTACCAATTATCAACTTTAACACTTAAAAATTCATACCATCATCTAATTAGATGCCCTTCATAGTTCAAGTCTATTATAATGCATTACTACCTTCTTTAATTATAAGAATGCCTTTTGTAATATTTAACTTACACAAGTTGAAAGTGCTAATTTATGCTTATATTATATTATATCAAATACATTAATGTTGAATTCAAATTTATCCATGGTTGATACTTGATCTTACAAACAATCAATCTCAAAAGGCAGGAAACTGATAGCTTAAGCTGAGTATGGAAAGTAAAAAAAAAAAAGAGAGTTGAACAAGCTAGGAAAAGCTAAGGGAAATCCCTGAGAAATGCTCTACTAGATTAGTAATATTATAAAATAGAGAAAAATATTCAAAATGTGTATTTTCACAATTTATTTATAGAAATCAAAGGACTACATAAAAAATTACACAAAAATATAAAAAAGTACAATAATAAAAGAGACACAATACATATTGCTTAAAACACATGTTACGTTATGGTAGACACTTCATGCGATATTTCCACTTTGGCAAAGTGTTCATGGGTGAGTCGAGAAAAGCGAGTCCTTTGGATGGATCAAATTGTTTGAGTCTATGGCAACCGGTCCTTTGGTTGCATTAGCGACCCGTTGGGCACGGTTCTTAAACCATTTCAATATGAAGGACAAGTAAAATTGAGGTGTGGCGTTTGCAAACTCACAATTGGTATAGTGTGAAGAAGTGCATTGTCTTCCCGTTGGATTGAAGAATGCCATTAATGGCATGTTAACTAGTCATGTTAGTGAGTTGCTCAGAGAGAGGAAAAATTATTAGGTGCGGAGTGTGCACCGTCTGCAGAAACATGGATACCCAGCGGTACCCAGCGATACTTAGCTATACTGAGTGCCGGTACCTAGTGTGGAATAAGATTGTGCGGACGGTTCTCCCCATCCGCACTCCGCACCTAATAATCTCAACTCCACTTAGGAGAAGAATTCACATAGCTTGGAGGGTCCTGATGGATTCGACTAGTATTGATCGAGTCTTTATTGCTAGTTTGCCAGCTACGTGTTCCCGTTCTGGAACCTATTAAGCACATGTGAGATACCTGGAACCAATTAAAATATTTTTATTACTGTAATCTAATTTTTTTAGAATTAAATAACTACGTAAGTCGAAACTTACCTGTATGTCTGTATCCATGATTTTATTAAAAAAACGTGCAAGCAATGGGGTGACGCCATGTGATTTTGGCCTGTCGTTTGCGAGCCATAGAAACACGAGACCCGTGGCTTCCTCCTGAAGCTCTCACGCTTCAGTCTCACGCTCCACACGTGTAATCTGCATGGTGATGTAAATATCCACATCCCACACGTGTCGCCCTTTTCCTTCAATTCCCTTAAATCCCCTCCTGCCTCGACTCAGCGCCTCATTCCCCCTCCTCCAGTTTCCTTCAGCACCAGCCTTTCGCTATCAACAGCTTTACGCTAACCGACCAACCATGGCTGATCGGCAAAATGGGAGTCGAACGATGGCAATTTTCCGTGACAACTCCGGCGTCGGTAGCGCGTTGCTCAGATGGATCCAGGACCACGCGCCAACCTCGAGCCAGGTTGTTGGGTTCTTTTCTCTCGTCATCTCCGCCGCAATTCTTCTCATCCTCGCCGGGTTGACGGTGAGTGGGGCTACGCTAGGTCTTATCGTGTTCGGGCCGCTGCTACTGATAACGAGCCCTGTGTGGGTTCCGGTGGGGGCGGTGGCGTTCGTGTTGCTTGCCGGAGCCGCGTCGGCGGTCGGTGCCGCCGTTGCGGCGGCGGCTGTGGCGACGTGGCTTTACCGGTACTTCACAGGTCGGCATCCGGTTGGATCGGATCGGATCGATTTCGCCCGGAGTCGGATCGTCGACACGGCGAGCCATGTGAAGGATTACGCTCGCGAGTATGGTGGGTATTTGCAGAGCCGGATCAAGGATGCTGCCCCTGGAGCTTAGGCTGGGCTCTCCGGATTGTGGTGGTTCGGGTATGGTAGGCGTCTCTCTGGTTGTTGGATTCTTGGTTCTTTTTTGTCCCGGTTTTATTTGTTGCTTTAGATTTTTTTTTCTTGCTGCGCTGTATAAGTAAATGCATGTCTTTTTAATGTTTCTGTTATCATAACAGAAATTATCAAGTGCAGCTAAGTACGCAGTTCTTGTGTTTATGTGCGAGGTTTTAAATAAAATAGTTGTAAATGATGCAAAGAACCGTATAAGTTGCAATTATGTTATGTGTCGTAAAGTATAATTTGCTTGAAGATGCTATGGATCTAATTGTTTTGTAGTTATAAACCAGAACCTTTTACTTATCACTTTTTAAATGCCTTAAGAAGGGCAAAAATATATTCTTGAGAAATTCAGCCCATTGTGTGTTTCGGCAAGGGCTGAGTTGGGCAAGAATAGTCTGTTTGATTGACATTGAAAGAAAAGTAAAAAAAAATCCTTCCAATTGGACTACCGTTCGAAATGGTATAGCACAATAGCATAAATTTATAGCTTTGTATTTAAAATAACATTGCTTTGAAGTCGGGGCCTTTCTATATTTCTCTAAATTTTGATCCTTTTCGACTTCAAATGTGCTATGTGCTAATGGAATAAAGTTCTGTCGCATCTGTCTTTGTCTGCCTCTTCCTAGATGCAGTAATGATGCACCAAATCCCCGCATTTAATATCTAATGACAGTAGTTATGTTTGAGATGACTGCAATTTTTTATAAAGTTGATTGTAAAGTTGCTGTGGAGAAAGCTATTTTTTTGAAGCTGCTGTAGAAAGAAGCTTCCTAGCATAAAAAATTATTGAAAGCGGTGAAAAAATTATTGAAAGCGGTAAAAAAGCAATAAACAAATAAAAATCATGGTTATAGTTTGAAAAACATAGCAGTATGAAAGTTGTCTCAAATGAAGCCATAATCTAGGCCATATATTTATAACCACAATTGGCGATAATGATTTTGGTTTCCCTAATTTGTATTTGATACTTACTGTTACATTGTTAGAGTAATGAAATACCATTATGTTCATCTTTGTCCTCTTATCAATTGTCTTGGTATCAAAGCCCTCAAGCCACATGACTTTATTTTTTCTTCTTGTCTATCATCATTACTCTCTTCCTCCTTTCTATCACTTCTAAAACTTATGTGAAGATTGATGTTGACTCTATGCCTTTGGTTAGCATTTCCCGGACTCCTCAAGTATTGGATGTCTACCATTAAAAATGTCATTACCATTCACTTGACACTTGAAAAAATCACCTAACATGGCGTGCTCAAGTTGAAGGTTATCTTGATGGTTCCATTGCTCGCAGGCAACATTTTTTCTAACCCTCTATAGTCTATACTCTACTTGGATGTTGGTAGATCAAGACTTGATTGCTACCTTGTTATCTACCATAACTGCACATTTATTAACCTATATCTTAAATTTATAAATGATTGCAGTCAACTAATCATTCTTGCTCACTACATTTTTGTGAAGAATCAATTTATGCAATAATATCTTTCTAAAATAAAATCGAAGGTGGACAACTATGGATTCCTCCCTTGATTATGAGTATATTATTCTATAACTCTCAATGGTCTCCACTGTTGAACCTATGAGCCTGCTGAAATTACTAAGATTTTGAAATTCATAGACATTGTTGGTTGTGAAAATTAAGCTAATGAATTTATGTGTATAAATTTCTTTTTGTTTAAGCCAACATTTTAGGCAAATTAGAAGACGAAAACCAAATGATACTGGACACACACTAGATGGTAATTACAAAAGTGTGATCAACCACTATTGAAAAAATAAAGCCATCAAAGAAAAGAAAACCGCTAAAGCAATAAAACTTATAATTTTATTTTTTATTTTTATTTTAAGTTTTATTGTAATTATATGTGGTATATGATTTGCTAAACAAACAAGCACACATAAATAAGAGTAAATATGTTAAAAAAATGATTAGTTAATTAAAACATTGATTTGTTGCAAAATTGTACTGCACGATTTGGATTGCATTGTACAATATGTGTGACATGCTGGTAATTTTGAAAATTCAAGTGTTAATTAACAAAAAATATGCATAAAATTTTGTAAAAATTAATCGTATTGTCCGACCCAAGTTAGGCCATGCAATCAATTATATTCAAATATAAACCCGTGATTATCTGCTCTCTTCTTAAATAGATAAATTCAAATTTGAACATATCGTACTGCATGATTATCTATGAGATTTACCTATTTAGGATACGATAATCCATGACTGTAATTATAAATCAAATTAAAAAAAATCATACTATATGAATCACATAGTACAATTCAAATAAATAGAGAGCATATTGAGCTAATTGTACTGTATGTTTTATGTCATATAGTTTGATCGAATAGCAGAGTATAGTTTTTAGGGTTTTAAGGTGATTATTCTACTTGTATTGTTTCAGGTTGATTGTAGATCAAGCATACTATTCTATTAATCGATTTTTTTAGGGTTTCTATGGGAGCCATCTTATGTATATATGATATCTAAGAAACTTGAACTCATGTGAAGGAGTTCTCAGGTGTTTTGAGAGTTTTGAGGGAGAGTTTTCACAAATTTGCTATTGATTTTTTAGAGGATTATGAGACGAGAAATGTGAGAAGCTTGTGATGAATTTCTAGAGAGAGTTATTGAAATTTGTTTCGGGTGTTTAAATGGTTGGTTTCCAAGCATATTTTTATAGTCATCTGTGTTGAAGCCAAAGGTCTTGGTGGAGAGCTTTATGGAGTCTTGTTGTAAAGGTTTTGAAGATCTTGCAAAGGTCTTGTGTACCTTATGAATTTAGTTGGAGCAACTAAGGATTATGGGCTTTTCGAGGGGAAGAGTGGTGTAAGGCTTTCTCTATTACTCTGGGATGGAGAGAGGCTTCTCTGTCTTGTTAGGAGCAGAAGGAGAGTGTAATAGTGGAAATCCCACGTAGAGGACTTCGGAGTGGACGTAGCCCTTTAGGTCAGACAACGATAAATCAGTTTGTTCATTTTTATTTGTATTTATCTTCTGCATTTTATTTATTTACACTATTTCATATGTGGCTATATGTTTAATCGAGATATTGTTGATGGAATACTAATTGAAAATTATTAATTTTTTCTTGGATATTTGTTTGGTTATGACAAATTATTTTTTCTTTTAAACTTGCCAAATAACTTTGAAAGTACTTTTTTTAAAGAAGAAATAAGAATATTTTTCTATCATTTTGGTGTAAAATTAATTTTTTTCTATATTTGTTCTTAAGAAAATAGCCTTATTTACACTATTTGACAAAAAAAAAAAATGATGTTTTTTAGGTGTATAATTATATTTTTTTAAAAAATATATCAATTCACCCCCTCTTGAGTTTTCCGTACACTTTCATCCACTCCATTTATTAAACATTTAAAATTGCTATTAGGACTAATATCTAGCCATTAATTTTAGATGATTTATATTCACTGCTTTGCAATGAGGAAATAAATTTGGCTAATGAAGCTGCATAAGAATTTAAAGTCGCTTAGATTTCAGAACCCTTTGTGGTGCTTATAATAACTAATAAGCCATGGTAGAGCTACCAATTGGCCATTTTTCGTTTGATTGTTTGTGGGTGTAACCCTATTTCTTTTGGTCCTCAAGGGCGTCACTCATCTTTCATGCAGTGAGGAGGATAGAACAATACACAAGGATTTGAGTGTCATATTTGTGACAAACTGGGTTATTCGTCTTTTAAATGTTGGCATCACAAAAAAAATTGAACTACATCAAGAAAGCTACTTCTCAGGCCTTTATTGTAGATGCCCCAATTCAGCCCAATGATTGGTATTTTGACTCAGGTGCTAAATCCCATATCGCCTTTGATTACACACGGCTAATTGAATTGCAAATCTATCTTGGAAATCAGTACGTTGTGGTTAGGAATGGATAATCTCTTTCAATTCCCAATATTGTCTAAGGCCGCCTTTCTACTCACCATAAGCTTCTCTTATCCACACATCTTCATGTTCTAAAAGTTTCCCACAATCTTATGTCTGTTCATCATCTTATTTTCGACGACTCATATTTAATTTCCTTCAATGCAAAAAGCTATTATGTTAAGGATCATAAGATCAATCGAATAATTCTCTCAGGATATTGCCATGACAGGCTTTGTCCTATTTGTCTTCATTCTCAATCATCTCGGGACTTCAGCCATGTTGGTTTAACCTCTACTATCAACTCCACTACCACTTTGCACGGCTGTTTAGTTCATTCTCATCTTCTTGTTATATCTAGTATAGATAAACAAGATTCTACCATATGTATTTCTCTATCTATTTCTCCATGTAATTCATGTCAATTAGTTAAAAAATCATAGAAAATTTGCACTCTATCTACATCAAGATGTTTTTCTTTTTTTGAGGTTGTTCATTTAGATGTATGTGATGCTTCCTCTGTTACTTCTTTTAATGGATATTATGTTTTTTTTTATTGATGTCTGTTCTTGTTTTTTTCTAGTTGTGTCCAATGAAAATAACTCTGAAATGCTCTCCAAATTTACCCAATTTAAAGAAATGATCTAACGACAATTCAATGCTACACTCTCAAAATCTTTCGTTTAGATTGTGGTGATGAGTATTCCAACACATTGTTTCAAAACCTCTTGGGCTCAATTAGGCATTCTCCATCAGTATAGCTATTCCTATACATGAACAAAATGATGTAGCTGAATGAAAGCACCATCACTTAATCGAGATTGTTTGTGCACTCTTATTACAAGCTCATTGGTGTTTTGTATTTGGATTGATGTCATTCTGAATGCAGATTGATGCCACTCTCATTGCAGTATATCTAATCAATCAAATTCCTTCTTTAACAATAACCTTAGTTTCCTCATATCAATTGTTATTCAATAAAACACTTTAGTATTCCCATCTAAAAATTTTTGAATGACTTTCCCTGTAAATTTACACTGAAATCCTTTTGTTGTATCTTACACCATAAAATTTTATTTCTCATGTACTTCTCCATAAAATTATGTTTCCCTGTGCTGATTCAGAGATCACTTCCGCCTTAAATTCCATAGCCATTTCAACATCTTCTGCATATGTTTCTTTGCTCACTCTTGTACCATCTACAAGCACAATCTATACAATTGCCACTAATTTATCTCATGCTTCACCATTTGACTATCAGATTCCTTAGCTAATCTATCACATTACTCACGCTCCAGATACTTCTTCAGCTGCTTCTTCACCATTCTCATAATCTTCACCCACTCCCTTCATTCCAATCAAGATGTCTTGCACTCTCCACCTCATGGTGACGAGACTTCAAATCGGCAACATGAAATCAAAAAACATTTTCATATTAGTTCTCAACTGCAGTTAAATATGCTCATTGATAGTGATGAGGTCATCGATAGGAGATTTCGGCGCGTCTATCAGAGACGACCACGGAGATCGACGGCCATGATGGAGAGCCTCTATTATTGATTTTATTTGTACTAGCAGTTTATATGTTATGCATTTATTTTCTTAGTTTTCCCATTTTACCCCTGAGAGTATTAGTTGCTCTTGTAGCCCCAAGGGGCATTTTAGACTTTTGAATTTACTTTTATTCGGAGCCTATTTATATGGCCCCTTGTATCTTGTATGAGATTATTGATTTTGATGAATGAAATTTCTATTGTGTGATCTCTTTGTGAGTTCAAAGATCTCTTAGTGAGTTCTTGGCATGAGATCTCTTTGTGAGTTCTCCTTGTATTAGTTTCCCTTGATCTTCACCTCATCCACGAGCAACGCCATCCACACTTTCAATTGGAGAGAAGTCAGACCACTTGCCTTCCTGCCGCCGCCTTGAGCCCCACCCGTCAGCCCCATCAACCCCACCGGCCGGTCACCTCTACCGCCGGCTTATCTTCCCCCCCTTCCTCCATCCTCCCACCACCAATCCTCTTGGAATCGTGTTTCAAATTTGAATTCCCAGTTCAAATTATTTCCAAAATTAAGAATTTCCATTTTTGGAAAGTTTTCGAATTTTGAATCTTATTTCACATAAAATGAAATTGGATTCATGAGGATAAGATTTTCCTAGTCATCATCCTGATTTGGAATCGTTTCCTCCCTCTACCACCCCTCTCTCCCTCATTGATGCCGCCGACCCCCCATTCAAGGAGATCCCATTAATTCTCCATTAATCCCTCTCTCTAATTTGAATTTCAAATTCTAATTTCTCCTTAATCCCTCCAATTTCACTAAAACTGAAATCCCACTCAGCTTTTCTTCTATTTTCAAACCCTAATCCTTGTGAAACCGCCGGCCTCCCCCTCTATTAACTCTCCCATTGATTGAGCAATTAATTCTCCCTTAATTTAGGGATTTCAAAATTGAATCCTAAATTTTTCCCTCCAAATTCTCTAAAACTGAAACTAATTTCAGTTTTCTAACATCACATCCCCTCCCTCTCCCCTCCATACCGCCGGCATCTCCCTTGGCTCCTCAAGCCGCCGCCCACTTCTCCCTCCCTTGAGAGGCTTCCTCGCGGCAACCCCCCACGTTCCCTGTCAAGGATGCATGGAAGAACCCGAGTGGAACTTCGGGTTTGAGTACGACAACAACGGAAGGGTCAACATTTCGATCACAGTTCTTCGACGTCGGCTTTGACTTCGACGATACCGTCGAAGAATACTTGGACCGGATCCTCCCAACGCTAGTGGACTCCATCGACGACCACTTCTCCGTCTACACTTGGATAATCAAAGGTCGATCTACTGTTCTCCCTCCACCTCCGAGATCTTTCCCCACGGCGACGTTCCTTGGCTCCTCCCTTCTCGTGGCAACGTCGATACTAGTCTGGACGATCTTCCGCCGCTCAACCTAGTCTCCGTAGGAAAGAGAGAAAATGTCTCAAGGTGTGAACAACTCCGTATTAATTGTGGGATTTTTATTTACTAGCCTTAGCTTTATGTTTTCCTTTGCGTTTGTTTAAATAGTTTGGCTATCTTGTTGAAATTTCTTTGCCTAGCAAGTTGAACATCATGAATTCCTTGTAATCAAATTAACTTTGATACATGATTATATAATTGGTTGAGCTAGAATTTAATTTTCTTTTAACTCTTGTGTAACTCCATCCATGCATCACATCATTTTGGTATCAGAGCATGGTTACCATGCTTGACATGCGTAGAAAGCATCCTAGGGTCTAATTCCTTGCGGTGGTTCAAAATTTTCATGCATATCATTGCTTAGGTAAAATTTATTTCACTGTTTTGTTACTGTTTTTGTATTTCCTGCAAGCATCTAGTTGAATTAGGTCATATTAGCTAGCACTTAGTGTTGGCCTTTTGATTGGTAGATTCCTAAGTGTTTAGAACAACTACGGTCTGATTTCTTCCTGCTGTCCTCACATTCCTGCAGCTGTTAATCACTGTTTAGGGAGTTAAACACTTGTTTTGGCTGCTGCCTTTTAATTCCTGCAGTGTCTAGAGGCCGTTGGGAGTTTCTAACTTAAATCCTAGTTGTGTGCTATTGCTGTCCAATCAAAATCTGCATTCGTTAGTGACTTCTAATTGACCGGAAAGCTGTCCCAGTTGCTGTCCACACTTAGCTTCCAACCTTAAACTTGCTAGACACGTGCCACCGTGTGTCAGGTTGCTGTCCCAAGTCTTCCAACAGTATTTAGGAGCTTTAGGAGCCAACTAACTGCGAGTATAGGTGCTGTCCACCGCCCTAAACCTTCCCTAACCAGCCCCAACCCGAACCAATGGACCCGAACACTTGCAAGCCACGTTAGACCTCATAGTTGGACAATTGGGATCGGTTACGCAACAGATCCGCAACACCCAAACAGATTTAGCTGACTTTAGACGCCATACAAGTGACCGTCTAGATAATATTGAGCGTATGAGAAACCCTGCGATATACACGCATTCGAGACCTCACTCACCTTATGGCGACGACAATAGACCCGATCATGAACAACCTCGCGATCCCGGACAATTACAAGACCATTATCGTCATAACCTAAGACCCCATCAAGAGCCCATAGGAAACGACAATCCTTGGAGAGACAACGACGCTCAGTTATTAAAAAACATTAGGATTGACGCCCCGACATACGATGGAACTCTTGACCCCCAAGTTTTTCTGGATTGGCTCAAATCGATGGATAGCTACTTTAAATGGTACAACATCTCTGAAGCGAAGAAAGTCAGATTTCCTGAAATGAAACTCACTGGTCGAGCCAACCTCTAATGGACTAAATTGGAAAACATGCGTGAATCTCGAGGAGAACATCCGATAAACGATTGGAGGACTATGAAACAGGAACTTAGGAGAAAATATTTACCGCCTTCCTACTACCTTAAGCTTTTAGACAAGTGGAATCGGCTAACCCAGGGGAGCAAGTTAGTCAAAGATTACATCTCCGCCTTCGACGATTTCCTGATTCGTTGCAACGGCGAGGAATCCGTTACCCTAACACAGATCCTGTCTATGTTTAGAGCTGGCCTTCGGGAAGATCTTCGCACCGAACTGTTTGCTAGAGGAATAGACACGCTAGAGGCCGCCTGCAGCCTTGTACTTGACTTAGAGGAGTCCAAAACCCATTCCCACACTAGTCAGTTTGACTCCCGACCCAACCCGTATCGTTCTTCCACCAGCCAGCCTCAAAGCCGACCCACAAACTCGACCGGTAGCCGACCCGCTGCTAGTTCAGCCCCTCATCGTCCGGACCTTAAAGGTAAAGCACCCGAACGAGATGCTCCCAGATTCAATTCGGGAACCAAATGTTATAGGTGTCATGGGTACGAGCACATTGCCTCGCAATGTTCCAGTCCCTATAAGGTCACCATAATAGAAGAGGTTGATGACGACGAGGGCGAACCCGAGACTGACTTAGTTCATCATGTGGATGAAGAGGAAGATTCTTTTACGGAGGATGAACCTGTCACCCTGCAAGTCGTTAGATGTGCGCTGTCCCAACCTAAACCGAGTGATGATTGGAGAAGAACATCCATCTTCCATACCTTTACTAGGATTGGGGATAAAAACTGTAAGGTTATTGTCGATAGCGGAAGTTGCATCAACGCTGTCTCTTCAACGATGATTTCTAAGCTCAACATTAAGGCCACACTTCACCCAAATTCGTATAAGGTCGCATGGATTAACTCAACTTCCATGGAAATCAAAGATAGGTATTCCGCTCGAGTTTAATGGATATCAGGAGAATATTTGGTGTGATGTGTTGACGATGGATGTGGGCCAAATTATTCTTGGTCGTCCCTGGCTGTTTGACAATGACGTCCACATTTATGGGAGGACGAACACCTGCGTGTTCGAGCACAATGGGAAGAAGATTAAGTTGATTCCCTCACACCCCCGACCCGATAAGAGTGAAGCTATTCCCCCTAAGCCTAATAAAGGCTTACACTTCTTAACTGCGAAAGAAGTGGATATTGAACTTCACCACGGATCACCCATGTACGCCCTGGTAGCTAGGGAAGTGGATGATGATCATGAAGGGAAAATCCCCGAAGAAGTAAAACCCCTTCTGGAGAAATTTGCTGATGTCTTCCCCGAGGAACTACCTGACCAACTTCCACCCTTAGAGACATCCAACATGTCATTGACTTGGTTCCTGGAGCATCCCTGCCTAACCTCCCTCACTACCGGATGAACCCAACGGAGCATGCTGAGCTAAAAAGGCAAGTAGATGAACTTTTACAACGAGGATTTATTAAAGAAAGCCTTAGCCCATGTGCCGTTCCTGCCCTCCTAACTCCCAAGAAAGACGGCTCTTGGAGAATGTGTATTGATAGCCGTGCTATCAACAAGATTACTGTTAAATATCGCTTTCCGATTCCCCAACTAGACGACATGCTTGATATGATGACGGGGTAACGCTGTTCTCTAAGGTTGATCTTAAGAGCGGATATCATCAGATCAGGATCCGCCCGGGGGATGAATGGAAAACGGCTTTTAAGATAAAAGACGGGTTGTATGAATGGATGGTCATGCCTTTTGGTCTTAGTGACGCTCCTAGCACTTTCATGCGGATTATGACCCAAGTCCTACGACCCTTCCTCGGAAAATTCGTAGTCGTCTACTTTGATGATATCTTAATCTATAGTAAATCTGTAGACCAACATTTGGGACACTTGAAACAAGTATGTGAGATTTTGAGGAAAGAACAGTTATATGCGAACCCTCAGAAGTGTGTGTTTCTTACTGATAGTGTGACCTTTCTCGGATTTATAATCTCATCTCAAGGAATCTCAGCCGACCCCGAGAAGGTTAGAGCGGTCAACGAGTGGCCTGAGCCTAAAACTATAAGAGATGTTCGGAGTTTTCACGGATTGGCCACATTCTATCGGAGGTTTATAAGGAATTTTAGTTCTATAGTGGCCCCCATAACTGATTGCCTAAAGAAAGGCGAATTTCATTGGACATTAGCTGCCACTAAGGCCTTCGAGGACATTAAGAAGAAAATGGTGGAAGCCCCTGTTATGCGTCTCCCGGATTTTTCCAAAGTTTTTGAAGTAACCTGTGACGCGTCAGGGATCGGTATTGGAGGAGTTTTATCTCAGGAAGGACACCCTGTGGCGTATTTTAGCGAGAAATTAAACGACATCCGTCAGAGGTATTCTACCTATGACAAGGAATTTTATGCGGTCATCCAGTCCCTTAGATACTGGAGACACTACTTGCTGCCACAAGAATTTGTGATATTCTCTGATCATGAAGCCTTGAGGTACATTAACTCGCAGAAGAAACTCAATGCCCGCCATGGTCGTTGGGTCGAGTTCTTGCAAGAGTACACTTACACAATTAGACACAAAGCTGGAAGCAAAAATAAAGCTGCGGATGCCCTTAGTAGGAGGCTGATGATAACCCAGGAGATGAAGGCTGAAGTCATCGGTTTTGAACGCCTTAAAGACGAGTACAAGGACTGCCCAGATTTTCAGGACACCTACTCCCTCTTGACTGCTGGAGGAGAACGTACGATAGATGACTTCCTAATAGACAATAGGTACCTATTCAAAGCTCAGAAACTCTGTATTCCCCAAACCTCCCTTCGCAAATATCTCGTATGGGAATTACATGGTGGAGGTTTAGCTGGCCACTTTGGGCAGGCAAAAACCATCGCTGCTCTAGAAAACTGTTTCTACTGGCCCAGCCTCAAACACGATGTTGGTAGGCTCCTGAAGCGATGTCATATCTGCCAACTAGCCAAACAACGAAAGCAGAACACGGGACACTACTCTCCACTCCCCGTACCTAGTCGCCCGTGGCAAGATGTAAGTATGGACTTCGTCCTGGGTTTACCCAAAACCACTAGAAAACATGATTCTGTCTTTGTGGTCGTGGATCGATTTTCCAAAATGGCGCACTTCCTCCCATGCTCCAAGACATTCGATGCTTCCCAAATCGCTAAGCTTTACTTTGACGAAATAGTTAAGCTCCATGGCCTTCCAAAGACAATCGTATCCGATAGAGATGTTAAGTTCACAAGCTATTTCTGGAAAACCCTTTGGCACAAAATGGGGACAAAGCTCCAATTTTCCACTGCATTTCACCCCCAAACCGATGGCCAAACTGAGATTGTCAATAGAAGTCTAGAGAATCTTTTGAGGACTTTGGTAGGAGAGAATCTTAGGGATTGGGACTCAAAGCTTCCGGTAGCAAAATTTGCTTACAACAACTCTATAAACCGAACCACTGGCCTCAGTCCTGCTGAAATTGTGTATGGATATCAACCAAATCAGCCCATTGACCTAGTTCCCATGAGTCCTAGGAATAGAACATCTGAGTCTGCATTCGCATCTCATCTGCATGAGTTACACAATGAAATTAAAAAGAAAATTGAACAAAGCAATACTAATTATAAAATTCATGCTGATAAGAAAAGGAGGTTTAAAGAATTCAAGGTGGGAGATTTTGTGATGGTACGGATCCGCCCGGAGCGTTTTTCTCCTGGGTCCGTAAAGAAATTACATGCGAGAAGCGCCGAACCCTTTAAAATACTTGCAAAGGTTAACAATAATGCTTATGTGCTGGAACTCCCGGAAGGGTTTAATATGAATCCCACTTTTAATATAGAGGATATAGTAGCCTTTGAGGGTCCTAATTTTAACCCCAACAATCCACTTTATGATGAGCCTTGTGTGACCCCACCTGGTGAGATCCCTAGCCTTCCTTCACTCCCCAATTTACCCCATTTACCTAGAGCGGAAAAGATTGAAACCATTCTGGATGATGAGATCATTTCCACAAAGGATGGAGGGCGCCAACGATACTTGGTTCATTGGGAAGGAACTCCGGAGAAAGAGGACACGTGGATTGATCGAGAGGAGCTACAGAGACTGGACCCAGACCTGCTAGAGTTATATGAGAGCTTCCATAGTACGCACTCGACGGGGTCGAGTTCTCTCCCACCCGGGGAGAATGATGAGGTCATCGATAGGAGATTTCGGCGCGTCTATCAGAGAAGACCACGAAGATCGTCGGCCATGATTGAGAGCCTCTATTATTGATTTTATTTGTACTAGCAGTTTATATGTTATGCATTTATTTTCTTAGTTTTCCCATTTTACCCCTGAGGGTATTAGTTGCTCTTGTAGCCCCAAGGGGCATTTTAGACTTTTGCATTTACTTTTATTCGGAGCCTATTTATATGGCCCCTTGTATCTTGTATGAGATTATTGATTTTGATGAATGAAATTTCTATTGTGTGATCTCTTTGTGAGTTCAAAGATCTCTTAGTGAGTTCTTGGCATGAGATCTCTTTGTGAGTTCTCCTTGTATTAGTTTTCCTTGATCTTCACCTCATCCACGAGCAACGCCATCCACACTTTCAATTGGAGAGAAGTCGGACCACTTGCCTTCCTGCCGCCGCCTTGAGCCCCACCCGTCGGCCCCATCAACCCCACCGGCCGGTCACCTCTACCGCCGGCTTATCTTCCCCCCCCCCCTTCCTCCATCCTCCCACCACCAATCCTCTTGGAATCGTGTTTCAAATTTGAATTCCCAGTTCAATTTATTTCCAAAATTAAGAATTTCCATTTTTGGAAAGTTTTCGAATTTTGAATCTTATTTCACATAAAATGAAATTGGATTCATGAGGATAAGATTTTCCTAGTCATCATCCTGATTTGGAATCGTTTCCTCCCTCTACCATCCCTCTCTCCCTCATTGATGCCGCCGGCCCCCCCATTCAAGGAGATCCCATTAATTCTCCATTAATCCCTCTCTCTAATTTGAATTTCAAATTCTAATTTCCTCCTTAATCCCTCCAATTTCACTAAAACGGAAATCCCACTCAGCTTTTCTTCTATTTTCAAACCCTAATCCTAGTGAAACCGCCGGCCTCCCCCTCTATTAACTCTCCCATTGATTGAGCAATTAATTCTCCCTTAATTTAGGGATTTCAAAATTGAATCCTAAATTTTTCCCTCCCAATTCCCTAAAACTGAAACTAATTTCAGTTTCCTAACATCACATCCCCTCCCTCTCCCCTCCATACCGCCGGCATCTCCCTTGGCTCCTCAAGCCGCTGCCCACTTCTCCCTCCCTTGAGAGGCTTCCTTGTGGCAACCCCCCACGTTCCCTGTCAAGGATGCATGGAAGAACCCGAGTGGAACTTCGGGTTTGAGTACGACAACAACGGAAGGGTCAACATCCTCCGATCACAGTTCTTCGACGTCGGCTTTGACTTCGACGACACCGTCGAAGAATACTTGGACCGGATCCTCCCAATGCTAGTGGACTCCATCGACGACCACTTCTCCGTCTACACTTGGATAATCAAAGGTCGATCTACTGTTCCCCCTCCACCTCCGAGATCTTTCCCCACGGCGACGTTCCTTGGCTCCTCCCTCCTCGTGGCAACCTCGATACTAGTCTGGACGATCTTCCGCCGCTCAACCTAGTCTCCGTAGGAAAGAGAGAAAAGGTCTCAAGGTGTGAACAACTCCGTATTAATTGTGGGATTTTTATTTACTAGCCTTAGCTTTATGTTTTCCTTTGCGTTTGTTTAAATAGTTTGGCTATCTTGTTGAAATTTCTTTGCCTAGCAAGTTGAACATCATGAATTCCTTGTAATCAAATTAACTTTGATACATGATTATATAATTGATTGAGCTAGAATTTAATTTTCTTTTAACTCTTGTGTAACTCCATCCATGCATCACATCAGATAATTGCCATTTGAAGAATTTCGTCCACTTCAATCTCCAAGTAGCTTGGTCTTATTACTACTATCTACAAATCAAAATATATTAGGTTGTAAGAGGATCTATAAATTCAAGCATACTGTTGATGGGTCGGTTGCTAAATACAAAGTTTGACTGTCCAATATATGTCTGATCCATACCGCTTATTTTATAATCATAACAGAAACTTTATTTACTTTTTAATACATATCAATGAAATATTATTGACGGTAAACGACTCTTCTACTATCAACAATTTGGTTACAAATTTTTAGTAGCATTTTAAATTACGTAATTTTGGAGTTATATCCCAACTCTTGGGTATACACACTATACTATGCAAACTTCCCACGGACATGGACTACATCAAACACAATATGATGTTGAATTGTTTCATCCCTTGATTATGAAAAAAATATAAGTTGGTTATGCACCTTTCTCTCTCAAGCTTCCTATTTGTGAATGATTTTATTATGTTCTTGCAAATCCCGAGCTATATCGCCACATTGTTGGCTTGCTGCACGATCTTGCAATCACTAAACCCGGTATCTTATTTACTGTAAACAAAATGTGCAAACATGTGCATAACCCTCTTAATGGTCATTTTCATATTCTGTGATGTATCCTTAGGTTACAATAATGGAATACCATGCTTCCCATCACTTAAGGCTCTCTTCAACTTCATGCTTTCTCAAATTCCGATTGGGCTCGTGATACATTGGATAGGAAAGTTATGAATGCTTACAGTGCAAGTTGCACGCTAGTTTCTTGGCGTTTCAAGAAACAATCAATTGTTGCCCGTTCGACTGTAGAAGCTGAATATCATGCCCTTGCATGGTTGGTTATTAAAAGAGTTTGGGTTTTCTGTCGCTCAACTGACATCTCTCTTTTGTGATAATATTTCCACTTTAGCACTCGCTAACAATCCTCCTTTTTATGCTTATATCTAGTATAATGAATTTAATAATTACTTATTTCGAGATTACATTAAGTTGCAAGAATTGTTATTCATCACATTGCATCCTAAGATCATATCTTTATCAAAGTAAATCCAAGCTTACGGTTTTGTTATCTCAGAGACGAGCTAATGATTCGCCGGAATCCTTAGCTTCGGGGGGAGGTGATAATGAAATAAAGTTTTGTTGTATGTGTCTTTGTCCGCCACTTCTTTGTTGCAGTTTTGATGCAACAAATGCTTGCCTTTAATCTCTATCAACATAATTGATCTCAACTATACATCTGTAACCGCTTCTGTAGCTATAATGCTTTTGGTTTCAGGGATTTGCATTTAGTACTTATCGTTACATTGATAGAGTAATAAAGTACCTTTCCCGTCATCTTATTATATCAAATAATCTCTAATTTCTTTGTTATCAATTTGAAGTCAGGTAGTAGGCAGCTTGCTTAAAATATTTAGTAATATTATTTTCTTTTGTGATGATATAGTGTTGGGAGAGGTGAATTTTATGCAAGCACACAGAGGAAAAAATAGACAATAAAAAAGATTGGCGACTAAAACACAAGATATATATTCACCAAATTGATGGTTATTTCATATCCATGTCATTGTAGATTTCACTATAATTTATTTTGGAGACAATACAATTCAAATTTCTCTTATAAGATATTAGATGTTTCCCTTTAGCTGTAAAGGAAAAAATTATGGCAACCAAAAAGTATGTTAACATTCCCAAACACTTCATCTTAATCATAAACCCCTTGCAACTAAGTTTGCTTATCACATTTTCTATATATGACAAAATTTATGCTCCACAACATAATAGATATGAACAAAAAAAAGGGGGGAAGAGGAATGGTATAGCAAATCGTAGGAAGTTAGAGATAAGGATTTATTATGATTAGAAATCAATCATTGTGCATCTAAACATATTAATTTTATTATATTGATCTAGGCAAGATTTAATTTCAAGACATTAATATTATTTTTAATCAACCAAATTAGATGTTGATCATTATTTTTATAATTTAAGAAATTACTTAAGATTATAAAAATAAAATTATATTTATAATTAAAAAATTATCCTAATTTATAAAATAAACACTCCTAACTTTTTCAGTTTCCCATAAGCTACCCCTTTCTCCCCCCTTCCGCCCTATCCAAAATCTTGAAACCTTGACTCTTAAGACCTAATAACAAAGATGTGAGGAAATCACAATGGATCTTTGTTGGGGTAAGAAATTGACAGAACCAGTGACGTGTGAAGGAGCTTGTAATAGAAGTAACGACACATAATAAAAGAAAGTTCTTAAATCCCATAAATCTGAATATTCATGATTTTTTGACACAAGTGTAAGATTTACTTGCCCCTAAAGCATGATTTAACCAAAATTTTGACTATAATCTCAATTAAATATTGACAAGTATAAGAAATTGACACTGGAAGTGCAATTTTTTTATGTTATATGGTTGCAAGAAAATTATTTTATGACTTTTTTTTTATCTTATTGAATTTGCGTTGAATAGTTGGGTTCCAATTCTAAATTTATTGAATTTCTTATTGTTTTAGATTTGTAAAATTATTTATCAATATGAGAAGTCAAGTACTCGGTTGAATTTTTAGCTTGTTTAAAGTACTTGTTCGACTAATCTAGGCAAACCAAGTACATGCCAAGCATGATTATAAACAAATCAAGTGCAAACATAAATGTGAAAGCTCAGCTCGAGCTTTAACCCAACTTGAACTTGTAGGATGATCAAGTCAAGTTCAATCCATGATTGCTTGGCTCGATTATTACCCTAGTTTTAAGGCACACTTAATTGTATAAGGTATATGTAGTGTCTTTTAGGTGCATAAAATTATTGTCATCGCATATCAATATTATTTCAATGGATTTAACATATACATGCTAAATTGTCATAGTGTATAGTACATCAATTTTTATGCTCATGCTAACTTAGGTATGCCTACTGATGAAGTATAAGGAACTTATGCCTGATGTTCTATCTCCTTATTATTTTAGGGATTGTGTTTTTGAAAATGTTAAGTGATTAGAAAAGGAGTGGATTTGACGTTTATTATATTAAGTGTGCTTAAAAATTTCAAAATATAATCATTTTGAGATTGTTTTTAGTGTTAGTTAATTTATCACTAGTTAACATGTACAATGGATTTAACATATACAAGCTAAATTTCCCCAGAATATAGTCTATATCAATTTTTGTGTACATCACAACATAAATTGGTATGCCTACTGATGAAGTATAAGGAACTTTTGCCTTACTTTCTGCCTCCGTATTATTTTAGGGATTGTGTTTTTGAAAGTGTAAAGTGATTAGAAAAAGGAGTACTTATAGATTTCACCTTTCTCATATTAAGTGCGCTTATCATTTTCAAAATATAAACATTTTGAGATTGTTTTAAGTGTTAATTAATTTATCACCAATTATTATCATCCAAAAAAATCCCTTTTCTTATCCAAGGTCTTCATTTCAAACTATTTTGATAAATTATTCCTTTAATTTATTGATCTCAAAATTGGTTTCTCCGAGAGTCATTGCATCATTCGCATATAAAAATAAGGTGATTCAACTTTTATCAATACTTTATATAATAGTGATTTGCATAGTATTTGATGAAGTTAATTTGATGCATGACCCCATCAAAATTTTGATATTTGCATGAGTAGGACCTTATCTTGATCAAATACGTATTTATTCAGCCGGCAAAAAATATCTTAGTTCTCACGGATTTTAAAGTTTAAATTGCACCTTGCAGATGTTCTCAATCAATACAAAGAAAATCTATCCTGTATCAGATTTTGTTGCAAGTTGTTTGGTAGTATTATACACAATATTAGTAAAATAGTTGTCATTGTTAGAACAAAAGAAAAAAATCTCATATATATTGATAATTTTCTTTTGTTAAATTCTTTTTTACTATCCTTTTTTGTACATCTTAATGCTTTAATGCCTTTTCTTGTTTGTTACCTCTATTTGTATTGTTTTGCTCTTTTAACCACTAGTAGCAAAGGTAATGCTTCGTGCTATTTATGTAGTAGTCAATATCCTATTTCATTGTCAGATGCCATATTGCCTTTGTGTGTGTGTGTGTTGTGGTGGGGGGGGGGGGGGGGGGGGGGGGGGGGACAAGAGAAAAGTGCACGAAGCTCCAAAAAAAAAAAAAAAGTCAAAGGATCCAAGTAAAACAAACGTCTCCCCAAGAGGTTGTGGACAAGCTTAAACAAAAATTTCATGTGACAAACACATGTACCGTCCTGCAACAGCCACTATTAGGACCAGTTAATTTTTTAATATAAACAACGATACCTGAAAATTGTTGGGTGCCCTTGGTTAATAATCTCGATTGAAATAAAAAGTTGCATCATTGCCTAAAGCTTGATGAAATAGAAAGTAGAAGAACAAAAGCTTAAAATGAAGCATATTATACAGAACAATTAGGTAAAGTTGTCCATCACCAAAACCACAAGTGGGAATTAACAAGGAAGCCATGTAATCAGCCTAGCACTGAAAGCACAAAGGGAATGAAATAAAGGAACTAAGAGTCGAAGAGTTGAAGCCACCTAAATAATACAAAACCTCAGTCAGGTTTTAAAGAAGGCCATGAGCTAGACACTCCTACTCCATTGCTCAAATATTTGTTTAATCTTAGATGACCAACTAGTTTTAAATTTTCATTTACGCAACTTATAAGCTACAATAACCTTTGCCACCAGAGTAGTAATAGAGAAGCAATTTTCATTGAACATTCTTTCATTCCTCTCATTCCAAATAATATGGACAGTAACATGTGTACTGAGTAGGAAGACCCGTTTTTTGTGGCATTGTGTATAAGAGAAGAAAAGGAATTCTAGACTTGTTATAAAGTAGGTTTGGAAAAAAAAGTGCATTCTGAAGCAGATTTTTAATCAAACACATAGAGAATGGGCAACAAAAAAACAAATGCGAGTGAGATTTAGTGCACTTTTTGCAAAAAGGCACAATAATTGTGAACCCGCAGGCCGTGACTGAAGATTATAATAAGTCGTTTTTAAACCATTGATGTAAGCCATCCAACATAATATAACATGTTTAACAAAGTTGCCTTTGAATCATAATTCATTATGCCACTCTACCTTACCCTTAATCTTGAAAATGACGTCTACATTGCACTTCATGAAATCCACACTCTAAGAACGATAGTAGGAATATCATTGAAACAATAATGATTAGCTATGATCAAGGACAATGGCAGAGCTTCGATAACTTCTTGAAGCATGGTGTCAAGAAAAGCATTTTAAGCTCGTTAAAGATAGAAAAGCAGCTTGGGCCTAAGATTTCCGCCAGTGACTTGCCCTTACACTAAGGATCAAAATATAAAGAAAAGAGACATTCATCACCTACACACCTACACACTAGTTCAATTTATGCTATAAAAGAAGATTATCATTCTTAAGATCTTTGCGTCCATTTTATTGTGGTGTATTTATGTCTATTGATTCATGAATAATGTTTTCCTTTTGAAACAAGTTTATAAATTGATTAAAGTGATATTTTGTATTATGTGATATAATTTTTTTAGTTTTTACTTGAATTTCATTTTGAATATTGGAATAAAAGTTATGTATAATGCTGCAAATATTAATTTTTTGTTTAATCAAGAATATCCATGCGACGACAACAACAACAACAACATCAAGCCTTTATCCCACTACGTGGGGTCGGCTACATGAATCCTTTTTCTCCACTGTGTCATATTAAAAGTCAAATTCTCGTTTAAATCTAATAAAGAAAGGTCATTCCTAATATTTTCTAACCAAGTCTTTTTAGGTCTACCCCTACCTTTCTTAACATAAATCAAATCGAATACCTCTACTCTCCTAACCGGGTCATCGGAAGGCCGCCGTTTTATGTGACCAAACCATCTAAGGCGACTCTCTCTAATCTTATCTCCTACTGGAGCTACTCTACCTTTTCACGTATATGCTCATTTCGTATCCTATCTCTAAGAGTAAAGCCACTCATCCACTTGAGCATCCTCATCTCTGCCACACTTAACTTAGTATTATGCTTCTCTTTTAATGGCCAACATTCGGCACCATAAAGCATTGCAGGCCTCACTACCATCTTATAGAATTTTCCCTTAAGGGGTACATTTCTATCACATAGCAAGCCCGATGCATTTCTCCACTTCAACCATCCAACTTGAATTCTGCTGATAATATCCAGTGCTTTGATAACCGGACCGGACCGACCGGTTCGACCGGTTCAACCGTGAACTGGTCACAAGGCCGGTCCGGTTCAGCCCTATAACCGCTTCTGCAAAGAACCGGACTGAACCGGCCAGAACCGCCGGTTCAACCGGCGAACCGGTGAACCGGTCCGGTTATTTTTGAGCCGGCCGGTTCAAATCTCACAAATTCTAAGTATTTTTTTATATAAATAAATTAATATATATTAAAAACATTTAATTAAAGTTAAATACATTTTATATAATAAGTATTTTTATCCTCAAAGCATCATGAAACATCTTCACATGACCTCTCCATGTGCTCTCTTTGTGCAAGAAATCTAAATATGCTATATAAATAATAGCAAAAAAGTGTTTCTAAGAGATGTGGGACTAAAAAAAGAGATGAGGAGTGTATGTGTTTATAAGTCATAACATATATAATGGGTATAAAACCTATTTTTAAACAGATTTTTTAATTAATTATTTTTTAGGTGAGTGATAATTTTTATTAGTTAATAATAAAAATTTATTTATTTATACATAATAAAAAATTATTTTTCATTAATAATTTTATTTATTTATTAATGATTTTAGATATAAATTTATAAAATAACTTTTGTATACAATATATCATAAACATGTAAAATATATTTAATCATATACTATAAAATAAGAATAATTTATATTAAATTTATAAACTTATGTTAGAATTAAATTTATATTAAATATGTAACATAAATTAATAATAATATATATTAAATTATATGGTTATATATAAATTAAATTTAAAATTTGAAAAATATTCAAATTTAAAATTATCTTATTTTTATGAGTGTAAATTCTTATAGTTATGAGATTTAATTTTTTTTGCTTTTACGTGAGATTTTAAAATAATTATTTTACTTAATTATATAAGTTTTTATGTTTCATAGTTTTTTTTTTAATTTAATTTTTTATCTCATACTTTGAATGATAACATTATTTTTATGTTAATTGTATTAAATTTAAATAATACTTATAAATATTTGTGTCATTATTATAATATTTAAATATAATAAATATTTATTACGTCATCCGGTTCGACCCTGGTTCGACCCCGGTCGAACCATCAAACCTCTAACCCCTTCTTCTTCTGGTTCATTGACCGGTCCGGTTTTAAAAGCCTTGATAATATCCCCATCTATTTCACTATCACTTTGAACAGTAGATCCAATATATCTAAAACGTGTACTCTTATTAATGGCTTGATCGCTCAAAGTCACAATCCCCTAACTAGATTTATTACTACTAAAATTACACTCTATATATTCCGTTTTAGATCTACTCAAGCGAAAACCTTTAGACTCTTAGGTTGACCTCCATAATTCAAGTTTACCTTCAACTCTCTCTCTAGTCTTATCAACAAGAAGAATATCATTAGCAAAAAGCATACATCAAGGTACATCCTCTTGCAAATGTCTAGTGAGAACATCCATGACTAAAGCAAAAAGATATGGGCTTAAGGCTGATCCTTGATGTAACCCAATCGAAATAGGGAAATACTTGGTCAAAACACCTTGTGTTTGAACACAAGTAATAGCTCCTGCATACATATCTTTAATGATTTGAATATAAGCATTATTGACTCCTTTCTTTTCAAGAACTCTCCCTAGCACTTCTCTTGGAACTTTATCATATGTTTTTTCAAAATCAATAAATATCATATGTAGATCCTCCTTATTTATTCTATATTTCTCCATCAAACCTCTTAATAAATGTATGGCTTCCATAGTCGACCTACCCGGCATGAATCTAAATTGATTTTGAGAAACATTAATATCACGCCGCAACCTATGCTCCATAACTCGCTCCTATAGTTTTAAAGTATGATACATTAACTTAATACCTCTATAATTCGTACAATCTTGTGCATCACCTTTATTCTTAAAAATAGGAATTAACACACTCATTTTCCACTCATCTGACATCTTTTTAGTCTTCAAAATAGTATTAAAAAGTTTAGTAAGCCAAGAAATTCTTTCATCTCCTAAGCATTTCCACACCTCTATTGGAATATCATAAGGTCCAACAGCTTTTTCATCATTCATTTTCTTTAAAGCCTTTCTAACTTCAATTTTACTAATACGCCGATAAGAACAGAAATCTTTATTTTCATTTAAGGTGCTAAGGTCACTATAGTCAATCTTATTTTCACGATCTTCATTAAAAAGTTTAGCAAAATATCTCATCCACCTTTGTTGAATATCATCTTCTAAGAAAAGTATTTTTTGATCTTCATCCTTAATACACTTCACTTGAACTAAATCCTTACTACTCCTATATGTTTGTTTGGCTAACTTATACATATATCTTTCTCATTCCTTAGTATCTAATCTATTATATAAATCACTAAAAGCTAATATTTTTGCATCGCATATTGCTTTCTTATAATCCTTACGAGCTACTTTATATATTTCCCAATTATCATATTTTTTAAAATTAAACTAATTTTTATAACAAATTTTCTTATTTTTAATCTTTTCTTGCACATTTGGATTCCACCACCAACTATTTTTACTATTAGGAGTTTTTCCCTTTGATACTCCAAGCACATCTTTTGTAATATTCTTAATATCACTAGCCACTTTTTCCCATATAACATTAGCATCCTCATGCACAGACAAGATCTTAAGATCTAAAATCTTACTCTCAAAAATATTTTTGTTAATATTCTTTAAATTCCCCCATCTAATCCTTGAAAATTGTTTCACTTTATTTTTTTTATGCCCCTTTATCTTAAAGTCCAAAACTAATAATCGATGTTGGGTACATAAATTTTCACTCGGAATAATTTTGTAATCTTTGTAATCTAAATGATTTAATTTTCTAATAAGAAAATAGTCAATCTAGATTATACTATATCCATTTTTATAAGTGATGAGATGTTCATTCCTTTTCTTAAATAAGATATTGACAATTGAAAAATCATAAGCTAAATAAAAATCTAATATGGTCTTGCCACCTTCATTCGTTGTTCCAAATTCATGGCCATCATGAATGCTTTTAAAATCTATCTCTCTACCAACATGTCCATTTAAATCTCCTCCAATAAAAACTTTTTCTTTAAGATGTATCTTTTGTATTAATTCTTCTAAGTCAATTCAAAATTTTAATTTAGAACTTATATCCAAACCTATTTGAGGAGCATAAACACTTATAATATTAACAATCTTATTATCAACAACAATCTTTAAAGTTATAATTCTATCTCCAATCATATTAATTTTTATAACATTATCCTTTAAACTCTTATCTATAATAACACCTACACTATTTCTAGTACGACTCCTACTCGAATACCAAAGTTTAAATCATAAACTATCAATTTCCTTAGCCTTCTCTCCAACCCATTTAGTTTCATGAATGCACAAAATATTTAACTTCATATGAATCATAATATATATTAATTCCATTAATTTTCCTGTATTGGAACATATATTTCAAGTTCCTATCCTAATTTTAGTTTCATGGACTAGCTTCTTTGTCCACATCCGTCCTTGATGTGGGAACCCTTGCCTATTTAACACTGCACCCGGGCGCCGGTGCAGCGGCCCTTGGACACTTGTCACTGTATTCAGGCCATACAGCGCGTCGCTTCAAGGGGACGCCCTAGCATTAACATAATTTCTTAAAGGATTCATGTCATTATTGTTCGACAAGTTTTACGCTGGCTGTCGACTGCCTAATGCAACCCTTCACTTTTCTCATCCAGTACTTGGGACATGGCAATGACAGTGTTATATATATGAGTTCTAAATTATTAATCCTTGCGACTCTAGTATAATTATTAATTAGGATACAAATCATTGAACTAGTAAAATATTCGGGGTGGTGCGTGGACCCTATATATAAATGGATTAATTCAAATGAGTGATAGATTCTTTTATTATCGATACATAAGGTACACGGGTATGCTTGCTAACCCAGTCTTTACAATGAAATTCTTTGATATCTAGATCTATGAAATGAGAAGGAAACATCATTTTTAGAACTAAGAAGGATGGATTTCTGGGATGAAAATGATGAAGCCATATGTGATTTTTTTTTTTTGACAAACTAAGAAATGATTAGGTCAAGTTACTACAGATTTTATTTGAAGAACCCGCTTTTCCAAGAATTCTGGGGCTCAAGCATTACATCCCTTTTGATCAGATTAGAGAGAGCATATCTTCCAAGGTATTTTTCCCTTACAAGAATCTGAGCGCTTATCTGATCATATTCAGGCTTTAGTCCTGCAAGGAAGTTACAAACATGTTCTTTTTCAATGAAAATTTTGAAAATAGCTGCTTCTTTTGGGCTCTTGCCATATAGATTTTTCAGTACTAGGCAACTTTTCTCACTATTTTACCTCCCTATTCAGTTCCACTTATCTTCACTTTGATTTCATATATTTGTACTAGTCACGAGCTTTTGATCAAGTGCAACAGATTGAGTCCCAAATCTTCTTATCAGTAGCCAAACATATAAGTGTTACTAATGGATGGATCCATTGAATCCCAAATTCACAACTTGATCAAAGGTTAGTTTAGGCTTCGTTTGGGACGGCTTTCTTTCTGTTTCTTAAAGCAGCTTTATAGTACAAAAATTCTTTATGAAACAGTAAGAAATTATGACGTTAGATCTCATTTCTTTGGTTCTATCGTTAGAAGATGAAGTCTTCCTGTACCTTTTCAATATATTCGTACAAATTATGACCACTCCAGATAGTTTTCCCATTCAGTTAAAGTCTACAAGCGCCTCACATTCAGCGGTTCTTCACTTGATCTGAGTTTGGATTCGTTAGCTGGATGGCCCGATGTTGCCATTATGATGGAATAGCAGCGGGCCTTTTTGGCTCATGAGAACAATAGGGATGCGTCTGTAACTTCGAACAATAAAAGGCGTAGGGGAGGAAGGGAAGAATCTTTATGGTTCTGATATAACGTGCAAGAAGTATAGAGAAGATGTTAAGAAATAGAAGCCAGTAAATTTTAGTCTCTTTTCATTCCAAGTAATGGGCACATGAAGCCATAAATAAAGTATTTCCTAGGACAAAGAAAAATGAGTCTTCCTTATAAAAATTGAAGAATATATACAATTTTTCAACATTATTTTCCTGGCTTTTCTGGGGGACGTTTAGGCTAATTAAGATAAACTTATACACATCACGTACACAAGATTCGAATCCAAAACTTTTTAATTGGTAGCTAAAATTTCCAACAAATATATCTAGATGTGCTGCCTATTATTTTCCTGGCTGAATAGAAGAAAAAAACATTCCTAATATAGATACAAGCTCCTTCCTAATGTATTTACAAACAGTGGGGATAATTTTATTCAATTTAAAGCATTCCTAGGACTATCGTACTACATGTGCTGCTGTGATTCCCATGTCTTCCAACAATAATAATTAAAATAATTATTATTCGTTAACAAGAATTGAAATATCCTATATTCACATATGTTTCCCACTCTTGTGGGACAACATGGTGAGCTGGTCTACAACGTGAATGATTTTTGTTTGGGGACATTTTTCTTACTGTTTCGTAAAGCAGTTTTTTAGTACAAAATTTTTAATCTTTGTATTAGAAAGCAGCCTTAAGAATTAGTAAGAAAGCTTATGTGGGGAATCAATTGTTGGATCGTTGGAAGAAGAAGATGCAAGAAGGATTTCCAAGAACAAGATAGCTAATCAAGAACTAAGCTTCAATTCATATAATATTCATCAATATCCTCCATTCCTTTTACACATTTCATATATATGATACTCAAATAAAGAAAACCTAGAGAATCTATATAATATCCTAGAAACTTATAACAAACTAAATAAAATAACCTAAGAAATATTTTAAGCTAAAATGCTCCGCATCAAAAGCCGTCCCAAACTGAACATTAATTGATGGTGATCTATTTTTCTAGTGAATGTGATCTATCATTTAGTTGGGTAGATAATATTTTATTCCCTGTATGAGAAATTATCATTGTCTTGGGCAGGCTCGAAGCTTTCGCATGATGAGGACTGGGTAGAATGACTACGTTGTTTTTGGTGTCGTACCTGTCTATATTACTTATCCATTTGGCATAGTATCTAATTTTTGCTAGATATGCTTTAGCTTCACGCTGAATCGCTGATCTTCTATGAAAGCCTTCTCTTGATATTTCGATATTCAGGTTATGAATTATGCCCTCATCTTTGTATGAAAGCTGTAAATCCTTTTTTAATTATAGAAGTTTAAGTTCTACCAAATTTTTTTAGAGTAAACAATCAGAATATTACTTCAAAAATTTCTGCCACCACCTAATTTTAAAATTTTGATTTCTCATAAGCAAAAAATTATATATAACATAATTATATATAACGTCTGGAAATGTGATTTGATCTTTGATTTTTAGAATGTTATAATTTTTATATATTTAATTCCTTCTTATATGAAATGTGATTTATAAGACTTCATTTCTGTTTATTCAAAACTAGCTAGAGTTTAAATTTAATTACACGAGTTTGATTCAAGTAATAATTATAATAAAATTATAAAAAGAATGATAAATTTAAAAAAAAAAATAATAATAAAATAAGATATGATTTTTTAAATATTTTTAATAATCTTAACTTTGATTGGGCTAATCACTTCCTTTGGACGATTTTATTACTTATTTTATGATTTTATGTTCTTTTTAAATTATTTATAATATACATGGCATAAGTATATAATGCAAATATTAGATAAATAACTAAATATATAATTAAAAAATATTTTTTTTCAATAATTGAATTTTATCAAACAATATAAATAGTATTTAGGTAATTGTGTTAAGTTTAATTAAATTTCATGTATTATTTCTCTAGTCATATATGTTTTAATTATTAAAATTAAATTTATAATTAATTGAACTTAATTATGACTCTAACTTGATATGAACAATTGATAATAAGTTTAAATAAGATTTTAAAATATTGGTCATGTTTAAATTTGACTTTTAAGCTCAATAAGAAAATGAATGAATGGTTTTGAATATGATGGTACTTAGTAAAATCGGTTAATTTACAGTCATAATAGGGAGAGCTTTTGCGAGTGACGATAATTTGTGAATATTCAATAAATGCTATCTACTCAATTCAGTAGCTAAAGACAAAATATTTGGGACTTAAAAAATGTAAAGAAAATATTTAACTTGAGTTACTTAGGAGTTGAGAGAAGATTGAACTAGCAAGCGCTCAAAAAAACATGCGAAAAATTGAAGGACATGAGATTTGCTGTGGCTTTTCTCCTTGGAGTTCTTTTTTTTTTTTTGGGACATTCCTTGGAGTTCTCTCTCTTAGGCTACATTAAAGTAACTAAAATTCAGAGAAATTACAAATATATGGTGCTCCTTTGAGTTTTCATATTTAGGGTGAAAGGAATGATGAAAGGTGTGGCAACAACATTTCAAGTTGTTTCACTATTTTTAAGAAAATCTACGAAGTTGTGAGGGGTAAATGCAAGGGCTGGAAAATATATCACGAAGTCAAATGCGACAGTGAAAGAATTCACTTACAACAAAGAAAAGACCTAGTTAGATGTTTTGAGCTCTGCTAGGGTTTCGGCCTTTTTTCTCCCTGCTGAGCTTCTTCTCTTCCGCCGCCCCTCCGGCTCTGCCGGAGGTTCATCTGCATGGAGTCCTCTCTTCCCTCCTCCGCTTTTCCACCCCTTTCCTCTTCTGCAGCTGCTGAGCCGGTTTCCCTACGAAACTGGAATCAAATATTTGCCCCTGTTTCCTCGTCTGCTTCTAAAACCTTCAACTTTTCTCATCATCCTTCGGAACCCGATATTATTCCCTTTTCAAGTGATAAGCTTGCTAAAGGAGGTGATGACTGGAGACTTTGTCTTGTTGGATACTCTATTGGTCGGAGGCCTTTCTATGAGGCTTTGCTGGGCGCGATCAACAAAACGTGGACTCTAAAAGGTTCTCTGCAATTCCTCTCGTTAAGTGATGGCTTTTTTCTTTTGCGTTTTTCCTGTGTTGAAGATTATGACATGGCTTGGTCTAAAGGAGTGTGGTTTTTGTTTGGTAAGCCGTTTGTTCTTCAAAAGTGGCACCCTAAATTTAAACCCAAGAGAGAAAATTTTGCCACAGTCCCTATCTGGGTTAAAATCCATGATCTTCCTCTTGCATGTTGGAACTCTGAGGGTCTTTCACGAATAGCCAGTAAGATTGGTGTTCCTCTAGCTGCTGACCACCTCACGGAGCAAAAAACTAGGCTTACTTTTGCTCGGGTTTGTGTTCTTGTTGACTGTAATGCAACATATCCTGATGAAATCAAGGTTTCTCTGGATGGAGATATTGTTGAATTGAAGGTGCAATACGAATGGAGGCCGGTACCTTGTGATCATTGTAAGTCTCTTGTCCATTATTCTTCCTCTTGTCCTCAGAATCCAAAGCCTGCTGAGAATGATCGGGTGAATAATTTTCCAAATGCTCGGGGTAGAAGTTTCAGTAAGAGACCAATTAATCATTTTCCTTCTCGTCCCCCCATGAATAATAGGCCCCCCCGGTCTGATTCCAGACCAAAAGAAGTTTCCACTCCTTCTAATGCTGGCCCTTCCTCTATTCCCGCATCACCTAAACATTTGAACAGTATTGGACAACCTCTACAGTATCAAGCTCATTCCCCTCCTCCTTTTAATGTTATTCCTCAGTCTTCTTCTTTGGCTGAGGTTTTGCCGTCCAATGATCCTCCCATTGTCGAACCTGCTGGAAATAATATTGTGGAACCTGAGACTGATTCCATCATTGCGAATATCCCAAATCTCAACATCCCCACTGAAGAAATTTCTGATTCTTCATCCTCCTTGATGACTATTACCCATAAACAATCTACAGCTATTACCTCTCCTAACAAGTTTGAGATTTTAAACTCTCAAACTGATTCGGATCAGCAGGATATTTTGGTATCAGGTAATGATTTGGTTGGCAACTCTCTCAAGCAACCTGGGAAAAGCAAAGAACCAGACAATGGCAGAATCATCCAAAAAATCTGCTAAGGGAAAGCAGAGCAAAAAATCCCAATCGCATAACACTTCATAATGTTTTTCCCTAACATTGGTGTTTGGAATGTTAGAGGCTTTAATAAGCTTGAAAAGGTTTTAAGTTGCAAAAGACTTATTTCTTCTTTTAAGCTTGACATGCTGGTTTTGTTGGAAACTCGTGTTCATGCACCTTCTCTGGTGGACCCCTTTTTTGATTCTGCTCATTCCTTATTCCCGAATGAAGCTAGTATTAATAATTTTAGCCTCTCTTCCTCTGGTAGGATTTGGGTTAAATGGAATTCTGATAAGCTTGCCTTCTCCCCTTCTTTTGTGTCTACTCAATTAATTAATGGCTTGTTTCTGTGGGTAATCAACCCCCTTTTCAGTTATCTTTTGTTTATGCGGCTAATAGTTCTTCTGAAAGGAAAGATCTTTGGACTTCTATCACTCAAGTTGCTCCCTCTGCGGGTCTGCCTTGGGCTGTTTTGGGGGACTTCAATTGTTGTCGCTATGCCAATGAGAAATCTGGAGGTTCTGCGCTTCATCATTCTAGCCTGGTTGATCTTAATTCTATGATATTTGAAAATAGCTTGATGGATTTACATTCTGTGGGTAACTTCTTTACTTGGTTTAATCAACAAGCAATTAATCCTATTTTTATTAAACTTGATCGTGCTCTGGTAAATGATGATTGGGTGAAGAATTTTTCTTCTTCCTTCTGCTCTTATCAGAGCCCTTCTTGCTCTGACCACTGTCCGATTATTTTACATCCGGGGGATACATATACCTCTTATCACCGCTTCTTATTCAAGAATTTTTGGACTAAGCATGACAGATACTGGTTTTTTCTTTTAAACGCTTTTTCTAAACCGGTTGCTGGGAATCCTTTATCTAATCTTTGCAATGTTCTCAAATGTTTGAAAGGTGATCTTAATAATCATGTATGGGCAAACTCAAATTCTATAGATGTGCAGCTAGATACCCTCCATGTCAAACAACAGGATCTTCTGCATCTCATCCAAAATAATCAACTTGATGCCTCTCTTAATGTTGCACTTAAAGACACAAATTCTCAAATTTCTGAAGTTACTTCTATGAAGGCTAGTTGGATTATACAGAGAGCTAAAGTTAATTGGCTTCATCACGGCGAGGATGATTTGAAATTTCTATATGCTAAGATTAGAAGTAGATTGGGTAGTTCTAAATCTGCTGTTAATCTATTTTCTTGCAATTCGATTTCTGATAGGAATGAGGTGATCAATTCCATTATTGGGCATTTTCAGGAGCTTTTTAATCCTCTTCCTTCTTCTTTTAGGAATGTGGATGATTTCCCCATTGGGTCTTATGTTCCAGACTTCTATTCTAACTTGCTTACTGGTCCCATTTTAGATGCTGAAATCAAGGATGCTGTCTTTAAAGGCTCTTCTAAATCTTCCCCTGGTCCTGACGGTTTTAACTATCATTTTTATAAATCTGGATGGCATATCATTGGTCCATTTGTGTGCAAAGCAATCAGATTTTTCTTTTTCAAAGGATTTCTTCCTAGTGGGATCAAGGCTACTGCTCTTGCTATCATTCCCAAACATCGTAATGCCACTTCTATCTCTGATTATAGACCGATTTCCTTATGCAATACTCTCTATAAAATTATCGCCAAAATTATTGCTTCTAGGATGAAACCTATTATGCCTCTCATTGTAAAAGAAACTCAAGCAGGTTTTGTGAAATCGAGAATTTCCACTGATAGTATTCTTCTTGCTAGTGACATCCTTTCTTTGATTAATAAGAGAGGTGTTGGCAATATTTTTTGTGCAAAGATTGATATCAAAAAAGCTTTTGATTCGGTATCCAGAGAATTTTTACTTGCTCGTATGTCTCAAAAAGGATTCCCTTTGCCTTTTATTAAGTGGATTAAGGCTTGTATTTCTAACGTCAATTTTTCTGTGGTGATTGATGGTGCTTTACAAGGTTATTTCTCCTCTTCTGCTGGATTAAGGCAGGGATGTCCTATCAGTCCTTATTTATTATGTATTGTCATGGATGCGTTTTCTAATCTTTTGGAAGAGAGAGGCTTTAAAGGTTTTAAAGATGGTGACTATCATTTATCCCATCTTCTTTATGCGGATGATGTTTTAATCATTGGTGATGCAACTGTTGATAACTGTTTAACACTTTCTTCCATTCTTAACGAGTTTGCACTTGCCTCTGGACTGCATATTAACTTTGATAAGTGTTCAGTTATGTTTTCAAAAAATCAGAGAAATCAAGAAATGTTGTGCCAAGCTCTCTCTATATATAATGTTACTTCCAAGATTACTTATCTTGGCATTCCTATCTCATTCTATAGGCTGAAGGTGATTGATTTTCTGCCTTTGATGGACAAATTGCATAAGAAATTCACTGGATGGAAAGCTAACCTCTTATCTCTGGGTGGGAGATTGCAGTACCTAAAATTTACTATTCAAAACACAATTGCATATTGGATTAGAGGTTCCATATTACCTAAGACTATTATTAAGTTTTTCAGGAAAACTTGCTCTAAATTTCTATTTTTTGGAGATATTGCTAGTAGAAGCAGATTACATATGGTATCCTGGGATACGGTTTGCAAGCCTAAACTGAAAGGGGGATTGGGCATTCCTTCTTTAAATGCTCTTACTCATGCTTTTAACTGTTCTGTTATTTATCGTATGTATAATTGTAATTCCCCTCTATCTGCGTGGTTAACTGCACATTATATATCTCCTTGGCGTCCTCTTTCCTCTGATGCTAGTAAATTTTGGATGTCTGTATGCAAAACTGCTGCTATTGTCAAAACAAATTTCGAGTTCATTATTACACCTAATGCTCCTATATCTGTCATTTGGGATCATTGGTGTAACAATTCTTCTCTTATGGAATTGGTGGGAGGTGCTTCTCTGGATTGTTTCTCATATCCTCTCCTCAAGAACTATATTTCGGATCTGCGTTGGGATTTGCCAAATGATATCCCTATGTCTTTGAGTACTGTTGTTTGTAGAAATGTGATTCAGGCCTATTCGCCTGTTTGTTTAATCTGGAAACAATGTGACAAGCCTAAATTCAAAGATTTTCTGCTGGACTGTTATAGTCATTTGTCTGATTGTAGTTGGCATATGTTTGTCTGGCACCAAAAGAACATTTTGAAACATTCGGTGTATGTTTGGCTTGCACTTGTGGGGGTTTGAAAACCCAGGATGCCTTAAGAATAAGAAAAATTTACGTTCAGGAATCTTGCTCTCTTTGCAATTCTGCACCTGAAAATATTAACCACCTTTTCTTTGAGTGTTCTTACTCCTTCTCAATTCTGAACTCTTTGATTCCTGGTACGAAGAATTTCTTTTTCAGACCTACAATATTGCAACTGTGTCAATGGGTGGAGAATGAATTTTCGAATTCTAAAACCTGTATGAATTTCAATTTCCTTATTATTTGTTGCACCATATATCAACTTTGGAAAGAAAGAAATTGCAGGAGATTTGGAAATGAGTTTCGTTGCTCTACCTCTCTTCATAATCTTATCAAAAAGCTGATTATTGAGAAAGTGACTAGGTGGAAAAAATTTAATGATCTATTGGAGCATTTCTGATTGGAGGGAAGGAGTTTTGGAATCTGAATTCTTTTGCTGGTTAGGTGTTTATAACCAGGACAATGATGATGCTCCTACGGTATTTTCTGATATTTCTTCCCCTTGGAGGGCCTTCGGGGCAACCAGGGGTATGCTGGTTTTTGTTGATTACAGCCTGAGTCCTGGTTATATGGAAGCTGGAGCATTTTTGAAGATCACTTTTTGCTGCTTTTGCCTTTGTTTCCTTGGTTTTCTTAATTTTCAGGCCCTTTTGCTGGATAGCTGGACGATGTTTCATTCTGCTGTGGTTGCTGCTATCTGTTATTCTCGGGATTCTTGGACCGTATCTGCCTATGCTTATTTGCTTCAAATGTCAAGAAGATCTTGGTCAATTATACACCTGTGGTTTTTATTTTCGTTTTTTTGTCATTTGTAATTGGGTGGTATAGTTGTGATTTTTTCGGACTTTGCATAAGGTTTTTGTCTGCTTATGCAAGGTTTAGTTAATTTTTTGCTTCTTTTTCTCCTGTAATTTTATTTCTATTGAAATATATGGGCTTTGGCCCCAAAATTTCCCAAAAAAAAAAAAAAAAAAAAAAAAAAAAAAAAATATATATATATATATATATATATATATATATATATATATATATATATATATATATATATATATATATATATATATATATATATATATATATATATATATATCACGAAGTCTAAGAGATTATTTTCTTATGTGTTTTGGCAGGTTACTACTATTAGTTGCTTCTGCTTATTTTGGATCTCTGTCACTATCTTTTAAACTAATTGTCTATTTTAGAGGAAGAAACTTTTTCTTTTGGAAGACCCTTTATTAGGTGCGGAGTTAATTTCGGGTTACGGGTCAGGTTCGAACCCGACCCTGAAACTGACACGGTATTATTTGGGTTCGGGTCGACTTGACCCTTTTTTGCAAATGGGTTGATTTTTTGGACCCAAACCCAACCCGCTTCGGGTTCGGGTCAACCCGACCTGGAACTGCCCGACGGCAGCAGTGGGCTGACGGCCGGCGGAAGCGACACACAACGTGACGACGCGACGCGACGCTGGTCTCGGGACGCAACACAACGCGATGCGACCGGGCAGCTGGGTAGGCGTGCGCGGGGCAGGCGGGGTGGGGTCATTTTGGGTAGACGGGTTTGTGTCATTTCGGGTCATTCCCGGGTTCCCGGATCAACCCGAACCCAACCCAATTTTTCAAAAGGGGTCAGTTTTCCAAGGACCCGACCCACTTCGGGTTCGGGTTAACCCAAACACAGAATTTTCAGGTCGGGTTCCGGATTTTCGGGTTGGTTCCAATATTGACCTCCCTTCCGAAGCGTCATGAAATTTATATGTTAAACATATCAAAGAGAGGGTTAAATGCATTCTATGTAAATCCCCCTAAATTAAACGTAAATTTCCAGTTAACAAGGCCACAAATCTACAGTAAACTTGCAGGGAAAGAAAATTCATTCGTTACCAAGAAAAAAAAGTGTGCGTAGCGTACAGCTTTCCTATCTCCTTCTTCTGCTTTCTTCTTCCTAAGCCCTCTTCTTGTTCATGTTGGAAACCAATTGCCTCATCTGAAACCTCCAGTATAAAAAATAAGCCAAACCGAAACCAACAAGAACCATCAACCATAATAAATCTCCTTCCTCTTCCCACTCCACCTCCTCAATTCTACTACGCAAATTGTCTCCCTCCTCTTCCTTCTCCGGCGTCACCAGAACGTATGCCCTTTTCCCGTCTCTCACTGTCACCGCCTTAAATTTCTTCCCTTCCTCCACCTTTACTTCTCCTGTTATCGCCGCCTCCGCCCAACCGTCTCTACTCTGCAGCATCCTCACTCCCCTCCCGCCTGCGATCACCGCAGTCCCATCGGCCATCACCGCGATCCCCTGTGCCTCCAGTGCTGGAGTTCCATTCCTTCCGATGATCTCCTTTGCCGCTCCATTCTCCTCATCCACCTTAAAAACCCTACCCGTCTTCTCCTGAACGACGAGCAGAAACCCCTTCCTCACGTGCGCCACGCCAACCAATCCCTCGTCACCGTAGATCGCAGATATGGAGAAATCTGAGACGATGCCCTCCAAATTAACCCTCCAGATCACTCCACTGTCCGATCCAGTTACGAAGACGAATCCGGTGGCGGGATCGAGAGCGATGCCACCGGGTGAGGCGGCGAGGGAGGAAGAGAAGATGCGGCGATGGGGGCGAGGCGATCGGAGATCGTAAGCGGTGAGGGTATTGGGATTGCGGATGGCGACGAGGAGGCGGCGGCGTCGGTTGTCGACGAAGATTGACGAGACGGAAGAGATGAGTTCATCGGAGACGATTGTCTCGGCGACGCCAGCGTCGGATATGGATGAAATGATAGGGCCCGAAGAGTAGCCGACGACGAAGTGCTGGGCGGCCGGGTCCCAGGCGAAGCTCGCCGGTCGGAGAACGGTGGAGGGAATTGTTATGATGTGACGATGGGAGGCTAGGGCGGGGATCGATATAGAGGAGAGGAGGAAGATGAAAAGGCTGAAAAAGGAAGGAGACATTTCTGGTTTAGATGATTGCCGTCTGCTGTTAGGGTTTGAGATAGAATCGCGATCGTGCGGTCTTTCGATTTCGGATTGGGTCTTAAACTACGTTTTCATGCCCGCCTGAGGTTTTGTTCGGTTAACCGGTATCTTTTGTAAAGGTAATTTTAAAAATATTCATGACAATAATGGAGAAGCACATAAATTTTTTTTTTTTTTTAAACAATAACAAAACATTGTTTCCTAAAAAACATTTTTATAAAATATCACATTCAAATAATAATTGCAAATTAATTTTTCGGTTTCAAGACCAAAAAGATAAAATTACGCCGTTCCAAACTAGGCCTGAAGCTTCCTCACGAGAAATTATTATAATATAATATATACTTTTGTTATGTACTATTATATGTCGGGTGACGTGATGCGTCTGGATTGATCTGCAAACAATTCAGTAATATTTTCTCCCTCCTCAGGGAGACATTTTTAAATACAGAATCCGGGGAGTTACCAGTAGCAAATTTTACTCCGGTCTCAAATCAATGGCCACAACTTTTTCTTAATTTTGTTCTCTTTTGTACAAAATATAGAGAAATAAAAAATCATGTGGCTCCATCCAATTGAATTGCGGGCAAAATCCGGACTACGCACATAATAATTTTTCTTCCTTCTTCATGAGGGGTTCATGATTATTTGCTCGGATTGTATGGCTTAACAAAATTTTTAGGAGATTTATATATTATAGATTTAATATTTAATATTAATTATTTATATCATCTAACATTAGACACATTGCTTAACAGGTTCATGCCATTGCCTTTGAACTCATCCCACACCATATTTGAACTTCTTGATGCTACTCAGCTCATTTTGGTTTGTAAGTTAAAATTTTTAGCTATCAATCAAGAGGTCTTAGTATGTCAAGGCTTTGTTTGGGACGATTTTTTTGTTGCTTCTTAAAGCAGCTTTCTAGTATAAATTTTTTAATTTTTGTACTAAAAAACTGCTTATATGATTCCGCCAGTGACTTGTAGATTATTGTGGAGAAAATATGACTTCTTTTTGAGCATTATTTTTTTATTGCTTTCATAAAATTTTTGTACTAAAAAGTTGTTGGACCTCAAACAAAGCCTAACTCTATTGGAAATTGCTGTAAAAACTAGTTTACTAACACAAAAGGTATCTAAAAAATAAAACAAATTTGTGTTGAGCTATGTAAAATAAAGTAGTAAAAAAGGTAGCCCAGACGAAATCTTAATCAACTCTTAAAAAAAAAAAAAAGTCTTTTCTATTCCCAACTGATAATTCTACATAAAATAAATAAAAGAAACAGCCAGTTAATAGCAAACCAAAAAATGATTTGTTGGAAATCTTTATGAACAGTAGCAGAAAATAATCCTAAGATGGGATGGAAAATCATACCAAAACTTCAATGAAGATTACATAATTTTACGATGATAGTGATGATAGTGGATAGTTTTCACCCTATAATAGGAATAATTATTACGTCCGGACAAAAAATGGAAATCCGGACATATAACGAGCAATATCGAGTGCAAAATACCGAGCTCCAGGTGATGTGGCACGAGATTATTGGTCTCTGGACACGTCGGTGACCTGATGTAATAATTGCTCCTATAATAGGGGGCAGAGTTTACTAGTTGGGAGATGAGGCCAGTGTTATCAGTGGCTTAATCAATCTTATTTTTTAGGGTGGACAAACACATTAATGCATTATATAAAAAAAATTAAATTATAAAAAAAATATATATATATATATATATATATAAGCTAAAATTCTAATCAAAGTCTTGTATTTTAATTTTAATTTATGAATAAAAAAATAATTACAAGTTTTGTATTCTATTTTGTAATTTTTTTTATAATGTTACATAATGACTTTATTGGGAATAGAGTCAAATACTTATTTTTTTTCCTTATTTTTTTTTTAATAATTTTAAGTCAATTACTTCATTCTCGATGTTTGGCACTAGACAGTAGGGTTATCAAAATGAATTTTCGGGTCAGGTTTTGGTCCAAACTGAAGTTGACTTGCCCTCCACTGCTCCAACCCGACCCCGACTCGATTGCACAAACGGGTTAGAAATTTGAATTGTACTCGACCCGCCCCAAATCTTGATCAACCTGACCCGACACAAGAACTCGGGTGAGCCCAGAGCGTGGGTCGAGCACAGCTGACCGGGAGTGGGAGCGGAACAATATGTGGGTGCAGTCTCGCATCATGAGATGTGGTCTCGCCTCACGTTGAACAAAGTCATGTGGGCGGGCGAGTGCCGGAGTTAGATGCAGGGAGCGGGCATGAGTAGGAGTGGGTTCACGCTGGCGGGGCAATCACTCAAGCTATGGGAGTCTGGGTGCGAACACGATGCAGTCTTGAGTGTGGGAGTGAGGGCCTCATTGTGAAGCCCTCAAGTGGGTCATTTCCATGTTAACGGGTTGACTCATTCAAGATCTAATTTTTCAAAAGGGTCAAGAATTAAAACCCGAACTTGATCTGTTTGTTAAAGGGGTCAAGTCGAATATGGATTTTTAGAGTAGGGTTCGGGTCTGATTTTTGGGTCACGTCATAATTTAACACCTCTACTAGACAGTCATTAAGTCAGTCATCACCCATTTTGCTGCATAATCCGTACGATAGGAGGCAATTTGCATGGGTAGCAAAATGGGAAGAAAATGGAGCATTCAAGGGCAGAAAGTTTTTTGCCCATGAGTATTACATCAGATGAGATGGAGGCTTCGAATGCTCAATTGGTTTCGATTTGAGAAAAAAATTAGTAGTCGCTACATTTATGAAAACCCCTTCAAACTATTGTAGCGCATTGGAGAAGGAAAATTTCATTTGTGTGATAAAATTATTTCTTTTGTATTAGAATAGGTGTGACGCCCCAAGATTTAACTTGGAAGAATTATTTAGTCGATCCTTTAAATCAATTAACTACCAGAGTTATCTATAGTCATCAATCAGTATTAAACAATCTAACAAAAATCTATAATTTAAAACATCATGTAAACATTTCTATTTATTCCCAAAAGTTCATTTACAATGCTCAGGATTTACACATTAATCACGATTCCATCCATTCCTGAGTACAAAAGAATAACTATAACAAAAAAGAATAAAAACCTGAAGATTTCTTATCAACCTCACAATCCTGCTCCTTTGCACTGACCTGAAATCATTAATCACATATAATGAGATTAAAAAGCCCATCAGGTCATCAAATACCTACAACTAAAATCAAAGCACGGTACGGAAGTAATATGCATGTCAATCAGTCAAATCATATAAGTTACTTGCACATGATCATTGAGTCAATGCAGAAATAGGAATCAGTACATAAATAGTAATCAATACATAATTAGTAGAATCCAAAATCATCAGTAAGAAAATCGATAAAATTTAATAGAGAAATCGTCGTATCTAAAATATCAGTCAAATCAATATCGTATCAATCATATCAATAGAATCAATCAGATCATTAAATAAAGAAATCAATTCTGGTCATTAATATCAATCGGTATGAAATCACATAAAACAATCAAATCAATATATCGATAAAAATAGTTGAAATCACAGCAATATAGTAAAAACATATTCTATATCAAGTGCTCGGTGTATCATATGCAATACAATTAATCTATATCACTTGTTTGGTGAATCACATGTTATCAGTCTTATCAGTGTATCACTTGTATCAGTCAGTATTCGGTATATCAATAAAATCATTGTATCAATATCCGTATCAGTATCAATAACGATCCAGTGACGTAAACAGTATGTAATATGAATGAAATCGTGTAGTGACAGTAAACTCGTAAAATCATTAGTAAATCCATTTAATATCTATAAATCAATTCAATATCAATAAATATATTGATACTAATAAATCAGTCGATATCGATAAATCCATTAAGAAATCATAAGAACAATATTTTACACATACATTCAAGTACAGTAGTCTTACTTAACAAGTACAAGCGCTGGCTATTAAGGCGTTTTTCAATGTTAGTATCTATGTTAGTAATCTGTTGGCTCAGTAAATAGAGTCGACACCCTTTGTCCGTTTGCACAGTAATCTCCTTATAACTCCCATCAGTAATCACATGATCAGTAGAGGATAACACCAAACTTTTTTTAAAGGAAAGTCCGTCGGCCCATCATCCTGTACAAGTCAATCTCCAACCAACGGTTCAACCAGTCCTTATCTTTCAGTAATATTATAGTAGTAAATTCAATCATATATCCACATTCATATACATCTCATTAATGCATTGAAAACAACAATCACGATTAGCTCAAATGAAGAGAATCCTTAAAATATCGTACAATCGACAGAAATCCCAAATAGAGTCAAAATATACAGTTTCAGAAAACTATCAAATTACCAGAAATCGTGTAAAACATTATTTCAAAACTTTACTTGTACTGAAGCAATATTTTTCAATATCCAGGTAATTTTCTATTCGATAAAAACCTCACAGAATTCAAAATACCCAGTGAAACATCTCCAGAAAATATTCAAAACGTGCAAAATCATATTCTCTATAACATACAAAAAGTTACATGATGAAATTTTTGTTAATACAAAGTCATGCACGTTTTTCGTTAACGGAAACACAAATCTGAGCAGAAAAATACCAAAACACGAAATCTTCAAAATTAGAAATATGATTCAGATTTTTTACTGCGAGACAAATAATTCTTCTAACTACATCGACGGACGAAAATCGCTCCGCGGCCTCCGAAACCAAGCTTTTCCTTTCTCTTTCCTTCTCTTTCTCTCTCCTTTTTCTCTCTCTTCAAAACGAGTCAATCGGTCCTTTAATAGAGAAAAAGATATTTACGTTTGTCCAAACGATATTTACGTTTGTCCTGGGATGATCTCTGTACACAGATTGTACATACGATAATTAATTTCGTCCCTGGACGATGGGCTCCGACAAAATTTTTTGTTCAGTTCGTACAGACAAACCTCCAATTTGTTCTGTTCGTACAGATAGTTTGTACAAACTAAATAAAGAAATTTTTAACTGTTCGTCCGTACTAAAGTCAGTTCGTACAGACTAACTGCAAAAAAAAAAAAATGAAATATGGAGGTATTTTACAATAGGAGTCAAATGAATTTGTAATGACATTTTAATTTAAATGTCTTCAAATTAATTTATAAGTATATTTAATTATAATTTTCTTATTAACAGCATCCCCACAAGTCTTTTTTTTTTGTAGTGCTTCATAGTTTAACCTTCATTATTTTCTTAGACAATTATCGAATATAAACTTGTCAATAATTGACATTTGATATTCTCTGGCTGTTGATGTCAAACACTTTATCTTTTTGGTCACTTTATATTTCATTAGAAAACAACCAAATGAATTATGGCTCTTTACTTGACTTTTGATATTCTTTAGTGATTCTCACTTGACCCATATCAAAGAACAATGTCCATAAATAATCAATACTTGACGACTATTTCACTACTCACATGGTCTCATCTTTTATCAGGTGAAAGACTATATCAACTACATACCATCGCTTGACTTCTAACATCCTATATATATCCATCGACTTCTAATAATTGCCAAAACAACCAATGTTTGTCATCTACGAACGTTCGATACTTGCCTTTTACTTTGATGATCTCTCATTGTATTCTTTTATTAGGATAAAAATCAAGCTTATTACCCTGTGTCACTTGCCTTCTGACTTCTTCTATCAATTGTTACTTGATTCACCAATAGCGAACTTTTGACATATGCTAACTACCTACACCAAGCACTCATCCCCTCAATTACCTAATATACTCTTTTGTTAGAAAAAAAATCATTGATGACTCACCATACTTAAACTTTCAATATTTTTCATCAACAATCGTAAAATGTTTGCCAATGATTGATTTTGATTTCTATTAGCAATAAATGTTTAGCACTCGTCCTTCTGCTCGAGCAATCTTCTATCCTATCTACATAGGCGCATCCGTGCACGACCTTCTTAAAAACCTCATCAAGATAAAATTTTAACTTATAATTTTTTAAAACTTATTTTCTAACTTGTGAGTCATATATTTTTTTAAGAATAGTATTGTCTTTAAAATATACTATGAGTGTATTTTGGATGTCATATTAATTAACTTATAATTCAAATATAAATTTCTTCTGGAAATTTCTTAGTAATTTATTTTTAATATTAGTTTTTAAAATAATAAAAAAAAAGAAAATAACTTAGTTTATTTTAGGATGATTTATATACATAGCACTGAAATATTACATTTTTCCCGCACTAAAAATATTTAATGCATAAACTTCATTATTTAGGGCATCTCCAACGGAGAACTCCATTTTTCACGGCAAAATACAATAAAACTCCAAAATGCCGTGGTGCTGCTCCAATCGAACTCCATTTTAAGTGCTTCTGCGAAGATAACGATCATTCTCCCTTTCGCCCTTTTTTCCGATTGAGAGAGCAAAATAGCGTAGGTGAACAGTGCAACGCCAATATTGGCGTCGCACTGTTCACCCGCAAATAAATGACGGAAGATTTGACGTTCAGTTGGAGCGACCGAACGACATCATACGCACGTTTGACGTTCAATTGGAGATGCTATACATAACACTCAAACCATCTAAATAAAATAAAATATAACACTTACTATTACCTTCCGATCACACACAACTCTCCTTGGCCTATTGGTTGAGAGCTTAGGCTTCCAACTAAGAGGTTAAAGGTTCGAGTCCATGTGTATGCGTTGTGTGTGTGAATTTGTCTTAAATGACCTAAATGTCCCAAAAAAAACCTTCCGATCACTGTTCCGATTTCCATCATCATTTGTCATCATTCTTATTATCCATGACATGTCATTGGTCTAGATGCCTTTCACATGCCGTTGGTTGCTAATGGTTCCATTACCCTTCATATATATCACAAGTCTCACAAATATCTTATCTTGACTTCATTTCTCCTTGTATATCCTCAAAAAATCATCTTGACCGGGCACAAATTTCGAGGCAAAATAAAGCTGGAAACTTCAAAAATTAAATTTGGGATCACCTGAACTCCGATTTAAGGAAACTTATAGTCAAACTGAGCGTCTCGTAAATACGAACCCAACGACACCAAAATTGACTCAATCCGAGCCCAAATGAGTCCAAATCAATGATCCGAAGCAATGTTGAAAAATTTGAACCACAATTTGAGTTACCAAACGGTTTCCTAACATAACGTGCTTATAGTCAAAGCGAGCAGCTTGACGAGACAAATCCAACGAGCCCACGATCGCCGAATTCCGACATCATTAAGACCTTCAAATGTCAAATGAACGGTCCATGATCAATGGATTTAATATCGGCCGTCCATCCAACCACTCCCTATTTACCTTTGATCTCTCACTTATTTACAAGTCATGTCACTCTGGAATATCTATAAATAGACCAATTATTTCTCTTGAGAGGGGACCCAAGCAAGAAGAAGAAGAAGAAGAGAGAAGAATAAGATAATGATAGAAGGGAAGAAACTCCTCCTCGTCCACCGTTGAAATTCTGTTCGACGCCCGAGTCACGCCGGAATCTTTCCCGACGCCAGAGTGAGGCCGGAATTATGCCCAACGACTAAGTGATGCCAAAATTCTGCCCAAGTGACGCTGAAATTCTGTCTGAAGCCCAAGTGACACCAGAATTCTGCCCGACGCCGAAGTGACGTTGGAATTCTAAATGACTCTTAATTCAACTCAAATAAACAACTTGTTTGTAATCGAATTTCAATCCGAAAGTGTAGCATTGTAATCCTATGGTCCTAAATTTTAAGGACGTGTCAGCCTCTTATACCTCAAACAAATACTAATGTATTTATTTTAACTGGACGTGACCCCGTGATTTTTTCTCTTTCCAGGATTTTCCCCGTAAAAATTCTGGTGTTATTATATCTCCTCTATCTGTATGCTAGATATTCATACAATACTTCTAACTCCATCGCCGCATATATTTTAATCCGCAATACTCCTATTTGTGCCTTTTGCTCTTGCCTCTTAGCCACTCGCCTTTACTCTATTCACAAGTCACCACGAGAAGAGCTTCATTGATGAAGAAGATACATTTCATCCCTCCTTATATCCAATAGTATACCCATAAACTCTATTAGCAATGCTAAAAGAAGTATATGCGGCTTGAGTGAAAATTCTAGAACTAACATCATGATTTGGAAAATAAATAAATAAATAAATAAGTATATATATATATATCAGGACTTCAATAAGTCACATATATTTAAATTATCTTTGTTGGTAAGATAATTTAAACTACGTTCTAATCTATAAAATAAACTAAAAAAAAAAGCTCTAATCTATAAAGTAAACTGTTAGTTAATTTTTTAAAATATAAAGTTTTTTTTTTATATAAAAATAATCTTTCATATAGTATGACATTTACAAAATTTTAAAATAAAATAATCAATCAAAATTCATACAAACTCGCTCAACCTCATATAGGGGTGTCAATATTTGACACGACACGAGAACCCGATCCGGACCCGACCCGATTTCAAAACGGGTCGGGTTCGGGTTGAACTGGCGGGTTGCCGGGTCAACCCGCGAACCCGGTTTAGCCTAACCCCCGGCAGCGTGACCCCGCGTGAGTCGACATGACCCCGCTGCTAGCCTGCTACCCGTGACCCAGCCCCGTGCGACGCACCAGCCTCGCGACGCTCCGCGCGTGACGAACCCGCTCGCGACCACTCCGCGCGCGACGACACCGAGTGGCCGCGCCCCGCTGCGACCGCTCCGCGTGCGACGAACCCTCGCCCCGCTGCGACCGCTCCGCGTGCGACGAACCCGAGCGCGACCACTCCGCGCGAGACGACCCCGCGCCCCGCTGCGACCGCTCCGCGCCCCGCTGCGACTGCTCCGCTGTGATGACCCGCGCCCCATTCCCGCGACCAGCTTTCCCGGGTCGGGTCGTGTCAACCCGGCAACCCGCCGGGTCGGTTCCGGGTTGGCATTTCCGACCCGTTTACCTAACCGGGTCGGGTTAGGGTCGACCCGTTTGAACCCGGGTCAGTTCCGGATTCGACCCGAACCCGACCCGTGACCCGAAATTGACACCCCTAACCTCATAGAGTATTAGATACAAGTAATTTTAGAAAATAGTAGGCTTCTATAGGGATAAATTTTTTTCTTCTTTTCTATAGGAGCTTTTTTGCATAATTTTTTTTTCCTGAAAATAATGAAAAATAATGCCAAGAATTTGTTTTAGCCTTAATGGGAATATTAAGGCTCGTTCTTTTCAAAACAATTATAGAGTATTAATTAAAAATTATTTTAGATAACATTATATTTTATTTGGAATAATTTTCTTACCATTTTTAAGCCCAATTTTTTTTTTAAACCAACAAAAAAAGCTTTAGGCCAAAGTAAGAGAAATTATTCGGTGCAAAACCCGAATGAGAATAATCGTCCGAAATGTGTGTACATAGTGTATAATAATTTGATACATTATAAGTACAGATATATAATCTGCACTCACAATTCTGATTTATTTTTTTCATCCGAACTCCGCATAAAATAATTTCTTCAAAAGGTAAAGGCTCCTCTTGTTGAAAAAAAAAAAGCAATTCATTGGCCGTGGATGTAAAATCAATTTAAAAAAGGGATATTTACATACATACCACTCTATACTTTTCTATTTACATATTTAACACCTAAAATTTTAATATTACATATATAATACCCATAGTTCATTTTTATATCAAATTTGAGTGGTATAAATGAAATATATGAGTGGTAGGAATGAAATATGAGTGACATATTTGATCTTAAAATAGTATAGGGTGGTATGTATGTAATATTAAAGTTTTAGGTGTTAGATATATAAATAGGATGTTATAAAACGGTATGTATGTAAATTTTCCTTTTAAAAAATTATAAATATGATAAATGATTTTAATTAAACATTTTAAATGTGCTAATTCAAAACGCAAAAACAATTTCCCAAAAAAAAAACGCAAAAACAAAAAAATATCAATAGAGGCGTGGCCAAATGGTTAGCAGATTTTCACTGCTTTTTGCCAGCTGGCTCGTTCTCGAACATTCTCATCTCTCCCAAAAAATAAAAAAAATTAAAAAGTTCCCATGCATAACGAATCTCAAAGCGCCGAATTCTGGCAATACACAGATCACCACACATCATCAGACGGTCCACAGCCATTCGGAAGTTACCACTGGCCCACGTTTCCGAGCGAAATTCACGCAACCAGTAGATATTTTTAATAAAACGAATCGTAACTTCCCGAATAGCCACCTCCACCTCCAGAACTTTCCAGATTCTTTTCTGCCTTCTCTCTCTCCTCGCAAGATATTTTTCACCTCCGTTCTATAAATTGTTCTCACCAGTTCCCTAAAAAATCTCATTCGTAGCGGCTCAAATCCACCGATGGCAACAGCAGAGCAGCGATTCGGACGGTCTACAGCCTCCTTCTACTCCATCCTTGGAGTCTCCCGTCATGCATCCGCCGCCGAGATACGCGCAGCTTATCGTATGCTTGCAATGGTATGTTACGGTACTCCTTCCTCCATCCCTCACTTTTTATCTTCGTTTGTTTCTAATTTTTTAAAGGAAATGGTTGCAGAAATGGCACCCTGATCGGTGCGCTAGAGAGCGGGTTCACGAGGCTAATGGGCGGTTCCAGCAAATTCAAGAAGCTTACGAAGGTATAATTGCAGTTATTATTTTTTCATTTTCTTCAACTATTCATTGCACTTTTAACAAGCTAGATTACTAATACTATAAGATGTGTAATAGTTTTATCCGACGAAAGAAGTCGAGCTCTATATGATACCGGGCTTTATGATTGCGAACAAGATGGAGGAGTAGAGGAAGTTGAGGTAAGGATTGAGTAAACTAATTAAAGCAAATGTTAATTAGCTTGCTGAAATTAACATATTTATAATGACTGCACTAATATTCTACATAAACAGAGAAAATCTGACTTTTGGATAATTTTAAAATTTTGTAAGGGTTTTTGGGATTTCGTTGATGAGATGGTACAGCTGATGGCGGAAGTGAAGAACAAGCAGGTAAGATTAGTGCAATAATTTTAAATTCTGTGATAAGAAGTTGTTGCAATTTGTTATGAAATTTATACTGTAAAAATTAATGTAAAAATCATTGACAGGAGGAATGCTCAATGGAGGAGCTACAGAGAATGCTGTTAGAGATGTCTGAAGGTTTTTCCGCTCCTTCAATGCAAATGTTTCAACCGTCGGTATCTGTATCTGCTTCAAGGGTTGATGACAGGGACAGGCAGGTTAGGTGGCGATCAGGAGGCGGCGGGTGCACGTCGGTGTGGTTGAGTTAAGAAGTAATTGGCGTTGTCTGATTGTTAATCTTTTTCTGGACCGATAAATTTTGTATATATGTGAGGGGGTATTGGGTATGCTATGTGTAAATAGCTTTTTGTTTGGGTTGAAGTTTTGTATAAGGCTTCTGTGTAGGTTGCCGCTCACTGGGCAAAAACGAGACCATTTTTTTCTTAATCAGGATTTCAATGCGTTTTTATTTTATATTTTTGGAAATTTTGAGTGGGCATACTGCGAATACTGTTACGCAAGAGCTTTTATTTGAAACCTTGGATTTTTATCAAAGTTCTTCATTGTGATTATCTAGTATCTATCTTTTTACTATGATATTTCAATCTCTCTGCTCTGAAATGATGAATAAGTTTATGGGATAAAGCCATAAAGGTCTCAATCTAATATGCAATATCTCTATTATTGGCTTTGATTTATGATTTTGCGCCTGAGTCTTCGGAAGAAAATTACAAAATTGACTATAAACTATTCCTATGGGAACGATATCACAAATAAGATTAACGTTATATTATTTTTCCCCATTTCGTTGTTAGAGATAATGTGGCTTTGGTCTCTTTGCACACCTTATCTGAGGTTACACTTATTAGAAAAATTTATAATGCGAATACTCATTGAGAGGGGTGTCGGATCACTGGTCGGGGTCGGATAAAATCTGAAACTGATCCGGCACTATTCGGGTCAACCCGAATTCGACCTGCTTCGGGTTGGGTCAACCCGACATGACCCGTTTCAACAAAAAAATTGCTAGTTTTGGGGTAAAAAATGGGTATATCTCCTCTTTTTCAGGTAAAAAATGGGTCTATCTCCTCTTTTTGGTCAAAAACGGGTCAAAATTAGGTCAATCTCGGATTGTTGTGTCAAAATCGTGTTTTTGGGTCAAAATCGGGTCAAACGGTTAACCTGAACCCAATTCGATTTTTGAAATGGGTCGACTCGATTTTTGAAACAGGTTGAAATGTTGAACCCGAACTCGAAATTTTTGGGTCGGGTTCTAGTTGGATTTTCGGGTCGTGTCAAATATTGACACCCCTACTCATTGATTGATGCTGTAAAGTTTATAACTTCTTGTGGGTCAAGTCCTCCAGTAATGTCTCCTGCTTTTGGAAAAAATTTCACAAGACTACCTACAATTTTAGAAATATCAACTTAAGGTTTGTTTTAATAGTAACCTATCAATATAAAAATCTATTTAGTTTGTATTAATATTACGCCAGAACTTGAGCTTGAAGATCATTCTTAGGGGTGTCAATTTCGGGTCACGGGTCGGGTTCGGGTCGAACCTGAAACTGACCCGGCACTATTCGGGTCAACCCGAACCCGACCCGTTTTTAAAAACGGATCAGTTTTCCTGACCCGAACCCGACCCGCTTCAGGTCCGGTCAACCCGACACGACCCGAATGACCCGTTTTCAACAAAAAAATGGATAATTTTCGGGTAAAAAACGGGTCAATCTCCTCTTTTCGGGTCAAAAACGGGTCAAAGTCGGGTCAATCTCGGGTTGTCGGGTCTAAATCGGGTTTTCGGGTCTAAAATCGGGTCACTTTCAGGTCAATTTCGGGTCAAAGGGTTAACCCGAATCCGACCCGATTTTTGAAACGGATCGAAATGCTGAACCCAAACCCGACCCGTTTCGGGTTCGGGTCGTGTCAAATAATGACACCCCTAATCATTCTCCATAGATCTCTCTCTCTCTCTCTCTCAACATCTCTTTCTTACAAAGGAATTTTTATTACCTCAGGTTACCTGACGTAGAGGTCCATCTTTCTCTAAAAAAAATTCCAACAAATTCTTATCAGAGGAGTGGAGGCGTGGAACAGTAGTCATGGTTTTGTTCCACAATCGGGAAATCAAAGCAGATCGCACAGAGGCAAGAGAAGGGCGCGATTATGCTTATGTGCTCGGGTTGTTCGAATCATACACAAACATCAAAGAGATTTCCTTGCTAATTCTGGTAAGATCTTGTGAACAAAAGTAGATTGGTGATGTCGGAGCACAGATCGGTCGGGTTCTTGTTTCATGATCATGTCAATGAAAAGGCTCGATATTGACAAGTTCAATTGGAGCCTATGGTCTATTAGGATAAGGGCTTTATTGGTTCATCAAGACCTTGTTGATGCCATTTCGGAGGGGAATCTTGTTGCAATTACTAACAAAGTTAGAATTAAAGAAATGCAATTGAAGGCACACAACACCATCCTCCTTTTTCTTGATGATGAAGTGTTGAGAGTCGTTGAAGAAGGCTCAGCATTTGAGGTATAGCGGAAGCTTGAATCAATTTATATGAAAAGATCTCTTACTAATCATCTATTTTTGAAGAAAAAAGTACACATTATCCAAATGGAAGAAGCAAAGGAGCTTAGAAAACATTTGAATGATTTTAATAAATTGACTCTTGATCTCAAGAATGTCGATGTGAATGAAGAAGATCAAGGAATTATACTCATCAACTCTTTGTCGAACACATGTGAGCACTTAGTTGACATTGTGTTGTATGAGAAGCAAATATTGACAATGACAAAGGTGAATGCTTTCTTGATGCCAAAGGATGTTCAGAGAAAATCTGAACATAAAGAAGATAATATTTGAAGTATTCTGATTGCAAGAGGAAGATTGCAATTCAAAAGGAACAAGCCCTACAAGAAGTGCTTCTATTGTCATAAAGAGGGGCACTTTAAGAGAAATTGTTCTGCTTTGTTAAAACTGCATGGAGTCGGGCTCAAAGAAAACGCAAGCTTGCTCAAAGCAAATGCAAGCTTAGCCGTGGTGGCATATTTGGAAGTTTTTTCTTTAAGAAATCAAATTAAAGGAAAAGATGTGATTGTGTGACAATATGCAAAGAAGATTACTGAATTATACTCCCCAGCTCTTTGCCGAAGATATATGAGCACATAGTTGACATTATATTGCAAGGAAAGCAAATATTGGCAATGACAGAGGTAAAACCTTTCTTAATGTTAAAGGATGCTCATAGAAAATAAGAACATATAGAAGATAATATTGACAGTATTCTAATTGCAACAGGAGGATTATAATTCAAAATGAACAAGTGTTATGATTTGTCAGAAGTGGGGCACTTTAAGAGAAATTGTTATGATTTGTTCAAACTATAAGGAGTCGGGCTCAAAGCATATGTCGGCTTAAGAGTGGCGGCAGATTTGGGAGAAGGTTGGACTGAATCAAATGTTTTGTAAAATTTGGAATAAGGTGGAGTTTGTTAGATATTGGTCTAATTTTTTGTTAGTTTTTTCATTGTACTTTCTTTAGTTTCATGTATAGCTTGTACTGTCATTAGTGTGCTGCTTTGTGTAGTCATTATTGTCTATAAATAAGAGCAATAGACTATAATAAGAAGTAAGCCAATTAATAAGAAAATTTGGTCAGTTTGTTATCTCCTATATTTTTCTTACCTTTTATCTCTCTTAAAAATAAATTCGTAATTGAGAATTTCATTTGGGTGGATCTCAAAGTTTTGAATTATTTTGATTCTTTTTTTAGAAGATTTTTCATTCTTGCGATACATATCACGACTTATTATATATGAAAAGAAATAAATAATCATATTTTAAAAATTAAGGTGCATAATGGGTATGGTTTAATTAAAAATAATTATATTTGACATTAAATAGAAAAGTAAAAGATGAAAAATGGATATTTTTCTCCCTAACATATCTTAATTATATTTCACATAATGCAATTCAATTTATTTTTCCTTAAAAAGGAAAATTTTATAAGATAGGTGGTGAGACCTGCAACGCTTGATGACGTATAATGTCGGCCATTAAAAGAGAAGCATAATATTAAGTTAAATGTTGCTGAGATGAGAATGCTCATGTGGATGAATGGATTTACTCATAGATATAGGATACGAAACGACATATCCATGAAAAGTTTAGAGAAGTTCCACTGATATGTAAGATTAGAGAGAGTCGTTCTTAGAAGATTTGGTTATGTAAAATGACAGCTTTTCGAAGATCTTGTAGGTGAGTAGATATATTAGATTTGACTTTTGTTAAGAAAGATAGAGGTAGGCGTAAAAAGATTTGGTTGGAAAATATTAGAAAAGACATTTCTTTAATAGATTTAAGCAAGGATTTGACTCTTAATAGAACGCAATGCAGAAAAAAGATTCATGCAACCGACCCCACGTAGTGGGATAAAGGCTTGATGATATTGTTGTTATTTGGTTGATTGTTGTTATGATTTCTGGATAAATGTGATTTGGGCATTGTGATTTGCATGTTCTTTTCCTGCAAGCTGTTTTTTATTATCTGAATTATAATCTAGTTGTTCAGTCTAATAATTTATCTTTTTAGTTTTGAGCTTCAATTAGATTTGAGGTGGGTCTTTTCTCCTTTGATTCGTCCCTTCTTTTTGATACTTTTTATGGTAATTATGTGTGAGCTGATGCTTGGCGGATTTCTCTGATGAACTCTATGTTGGATATCTGGAAGGATTTGTGATGTGGCCGATCCTAAGACCTAAGACCGCGGGCTATGTGCCCTGCGTATTGCTTTCTCCACTTTTAACTATAATTACTAGTTCTATTTCTAGTCCTACCAGCTACCAGTTAGTGGCCAGCTCAGCTACCCTTAGTAACTAACTTTTTGTCTTATCTAGTATTAGTATATCTGTAGTGAAGCAAAGGAAAGAGGCAGAATACATGAATACAGAAATCTGAATACTTCTCTTACTACATTCCCTGTTCTCCTCTCTTCTTCCTCTCTGGTTCTTCTTCTTCTCCTATTCTTTTCTCCTGTTTTTCTTTGATCTTTGCAGGTAATTCCGGTTCCTACACCATCTGGTATCAGAGCTCGGTCTCGAGCGAAATGGCGGAAAGTAGTAAGCATCCCGTGGCCGAGGACGAACGGAGTTTGGAGGCTATGTGGACGGCACAAACGAACATTGCGCGCCAACTGGAAACACTGACTGCAGAGTTCTTCCGATTCTCTGCGGAGATGAGGACTGAGATTCGCTCCCTGAGGACGAATCACCCACCACCAGCGACGGGTAGACCAGTTGCGCCGGCAACCACACCGGGCCTGCGTCGACATCCTGGCCGTCGATTTCAAGCGCCGATTCCCCCGTTGTCGGACTCAGAGGACGAAGCGGATTGGCAACAGCCACTGGAAGCATCAGATTCGGCAGAGGAGGAGCGAGCGCATTTTTACGAACAACCTCGGTGATACCCAGCGCCACAGAGACAACAAGGGGAGTTTCGAATTAAACTTGATATTCCTTTCTTTGATGGCCGCTTACATATTGAAGACTACTTGGATTGGGAGCGAGCGGTCGAAGCCTTCTTCGATTACATGGAAATAGCACCTGAAAAGCAGGTCAAATATGTGGCCTGTCGTCTCAAGGGAGGCGCCGGAGCATGGTGGATGCAGCTTTTACAGTCAAGGAGGCGCGAAGGGAAGGGAAATGTCAATAGCTGGTACCGTATGAAGCGACTGCTAAGAGGGCATTTCTTGCCTACTGATTTTGAGCAAATGCTCTACCTTCAATACCAGCATTGCTCTCAAGGAGCTCGGATCGTTAGCGAATATACAGAAGAATTTTATAGGCTTAGCGCCCGGAATAATCTGAATGAGTCCGACACACAACTGGTGGCACGGTATATCGGGGGTTTGAAGGAAGCCATACAGGATAAACTAGAGATGAATTCAGTCTGGACCCTCTCACAGGCTGTGAATTATGCCCTTAAGGCTGAAATTCAACTTAATCGGCATCCAAAGAGTAGCAGCATTCGCCGTTTTCAGGTGGAGTCGAGCGGGGATGCACACAAAACACACACAGCCGGAGGGAGTAAATCAATCTCTCCACAGATCAGTGGCGCAGGAATTTTAGGCGCGGAGCCTAAACCCCCTTTTATCAACCGCACGAGGACCCCTGGACGGGACAACAATCCATATGCTCGGCCAACAACAATCAAGTGTTACCGGTGTTTTCAACCTGGACATAAGTCCAACGATTGCCCCAATCGTCAACAGGTCCAAGTTATGGAAGGAGAACAAGATGATGATGATTTAGCCAATGCGGAGTTGGTGAACGAACAGGACTTTGAAGATCTTCAGGCAGATGATGGTGAACCCGTGGCCTGTGTTTTACATAAACTGTTGATTGCTCCGCGACAGCCCGTTAAGTCCCAGAGGCATTCGCTCTTCCGCACTCGTTGCACAATCAATGGCAACGTGTGCGAAGTTCTGATCGACAGTGGTTGCACGGAGAACATCATATCCCGATCTATAGTTCAAAAACTACAACTTAAAACTACACGCAATCCTAATCCCTACAAGATAAGTTGGGTGAAAAAAGGGGTTGATATTGCGGTAACGGACATGTGCAGGGTGACATTTTCAATTGGGAAATCCTACATCTGTGAAGTGTTGTGCGATATCCTGGACATGGATATTTGTCATCTGATTTTGGGACGCCCCTGGCAATATGACGTGGGGGCTATACATGACGGTCGAGCGAACACATATTCGTTTGAATGGAAACAGCGTAAAATTCGCTTGCTACCGCGATCACACAGTGAAGCTGACCCTGGAACTCTGGAAAAATCCGCAATGTTTTTGGTATCGGGACAGACCATCGTCCACTCTTGGAAAGAATCCAACCAGATGTTTGCTCTGGTCACGGCAGCTTGCACTCCGACCGGTCAGCACGTGAAACCACCCGAGTCTGTTGAAGACATTTTGAAGAAATACCAAGATATTTGGCCTGCAGAGTTGCCTAACGAGCTCCCACCGCTGCGAAATTTGCAGCACCAGATTGATCTTCAACCCGGCGCCAATTTACCGAATCTTCCTCACTATAAGATGAGTCCCCGAGAACACTCTATCTTGCAGAATATTGTTGATGAACTGTTACAAAAACAGCTGATCCAACCAAGTTTAAGCCCCTGCGCCGTCCCAGCATTGCTCGTGCCAAAGAAGGATGGAAGTTGGCGCATGTGCGTTGATAGCCGGGCTATCAACAAAATAACGGTTAAGTACCGTTTCCCCGTCCCTCGACTCGAAGATATGCTGGATAAACTTGCAGGTGCCACATTCTTTTCCAAGCTGGACCTCCGGAGCGGCTACCATCAAATTCGCATTCGTCCAGGCGACGAATGGAAAACTGCTTTCAAGACGCGGAATGGTCTTTTCGAATGGAGAGTTATGCCCTTCGGGCTATGCAATGCGCCGGCCACGTTCATGAGACTCATGAACGAAATCCTTAAAGCCGCTCTGGGGAAGTATTGCGTCGTTTATTTCGATGATATTCTTGTGTATAGTCGATCACTGGATGAGCACCGGGAACACCTCTCCAATATCTTTGAAATTCTAAGAGAGCATCAACTCTATATCAATTATCCTAAATGTGAATTTGCTGCAGGACAGGTTCATTTTCTTGGATTTATAATCTCTTGTCAAGGAGTACACATGGATCCACAGAAGGTCCACGCCATTACGGGATGGCCAGCTCCACGCTCGGTGACTGATATTCGGAGCTTCATTGGGTTGGCCAACTTCTATCGCAGATTCATTAAAGGCTTCAGTATAATTGTAGCTCCACTCACTGACTGCCTCAAAGTGAAATCGTGGAAGTGGACATCAGAACAGGACACTAGCTTCAATACCATTAAATCGGCGTTAACATCAGCTCCCGTCCTGGCTATTCCGGATTTCAACAAGCCCTTCCACGTTGATACCGACGCCTCAGCTATTGGAGTTGGAGCCGTTTTATCACAGGAAGACCGACCCGTTGAATTCTTCAGCGAGAAGCTTAGCCCTGCGCGCCAGAACTGGTCAGCTTACGAGCAGGAGTTATATGCCGTTGTCCGCGCGCTGAAGCAGTGGGAACATTACCTCCTCCACCAGGATTTTGTTCTCAGCAGCGACAATCACGCTGTTCAATTCATCAACAGCCAGAAAACCTTGAATCGAATGCACGCGAGATGGCTGACCTTCCTACAACGATTCAGTTTTGTTCTGAAGCACAAGTCGGGTGTCCAAAACCGCGTCGCTGATGCCCTCAGCCGTCGCTCCGCCTTGTTGGTCAAGCTCCAAGTTGATACACCTGGACTGGAATCGTTGCAGGAACTCTACGCATCAGACCCGGATTTTTCAGAAGCATGGAACAATTTAACTCTTGATCCACCTGTACCGTTCCATGATTACTCCATCCGGCATAACTTTTTATTTAAAGGAAATGCACTATGTATACCGGTTTCCTCTTGGAGGGAACATTTAGTAAAGGAGCTCCACAGTGGCGGACTCGCAGCACACCTGGGCAAGGTAAAAACTTTAGATCAACTGCGAAGTAGATTTTACTGGCCGCATTTATGCAGGGATGTCACCCGCTTTGTCGAGAGGTGCCCAATTTGCCAACTGTATAAAGGTAATGCCCAAAACACCGGTCTCTATCTACCATTACCCGTGCCCAACTCTATATGGGAAGATCTAAGCATGGATTTCGTTCTTGGATTACCACGGACGAAACGCGGGGCGGACTCTATTATGGTCGTAGTCGACCGATTCTCCAAAATGGCGCATTTCTTGGCCTGCAAAAAGACATTTGATGCTCTCAACGTCGCCATTCTTTTCTTTAAGGAGATAGTCCGTTTACATGGCATTCCCCGCAGCATCACCTCTGATCGTGATGTAAAATTTATCAGCCACTTCTGGCGCGAATTGTGGAAGCGTCTGCATACAGAGATAAAATTAAGCACCGCCTATCACCCGCAAACGGATGGACAGACGGAAGTTGTGAACAGAACTCTCGGCAGTATGCTGCGTTGTATTGCACATGAGCACCCAAAACAATGGGATGATTATTTGGGGCAAGCTGAATTTGCTTATAACTCAATGCCCAACAGATCAACTGGACAGTGCCCGTTCAGTGTAGTCTACACCAAATGCCCGAATCACACTGTAGACATTTCAATCCTCCCGCACTGTAAGAGCAAGGCAGCGACTAAGGTCACCGAGGACTACACTAAGATGCTTCAGGAAGTTAAACACAAGCTCGCCGAAGCAAATGACGCGTATAAACAGCAGGCTGATGCCCACCGTCGAGAAAAGATCTTCAATCCTGGTGATCTTGTGATGGTTCGCCTTCGTAAAGAGCGTTTTCAACCGGGCACATACTCAAAACTTAGTCCAAGTAAGATTGGACCAGTACCGATTCTCCGTCGCATTAATGACAACGCGTATGTTGTGGACCTCCCGCCGACGTACTTAACGCCATCCACCTTCAACATATCCGACATCTTCGAGTATAAACCTCCAGACACCGGTACAGCTCAATCCATTTCCTCAGGCGAGGAAATTCTCAGTGCCGGGGAGACCTGATGTGGCCGATCCTAAGACCTAAGACCGCGGGCTATGTGCCCTGCGTATTGCTTTCTCCACTTTTAACTATAATTACTAGTTCTATTTCTAGTCCTACCAGCTACCAGTTAGTGGCCAGCTCAGCTACCCTTAGTAACTAACTTTTTGTCTTATCTAGTATTAGTATATCTGTAGTGAAGCAAAGGAAAGAGGCAGAATACATGAATACAGAAATCTGAATACTTCTCTTACTACATTCCCTGTTCTCCTCTCTTCTTCCTCTCTGGTTCTTCTTCTTCTCCTATTCTTTTCTCCTGTTTTTCTTTGATCTTTGCAGGTAATTCCGGTTCCTACACCAATTTGCTTTTGATTTTTGAAAGATTTGTGAAAGCACTTCGATTTTGCCTAAGTAGCGAGGGACATTTACTGCAATTCCTTGTTTTTGCTTAGCTTGATGAGGAGCATTATCATGTTTTGTTTCTGTTTTGTTTTATTAATTATAGTCCTGCAATTTGCATCTCTGACATTGCGTTCGAATTTGTTTACCGCGGCGGTGAGTCGGTGACAGGCGGTAGGCGGCCACGGCAATGGGCGGCGAACAGCGGTGGTAGGTGGTGGTGGGCAGCGGCTGTGGTGGACGGTGGCGGTTGGCGGCCGTCAGCAAGGTGACGGTGGAGACGGTGGTCGTTGGTAGTGCTCAAGCAAATTTTGGAACAGCGTAAATGGTTCTAGCTCAAAATCATTATTTTTTCAATTATATTTTTCATTCAAATTGTAAAATTTTTATCAGCATTTCTTTTTGGAAAAATTTTAAACAAATTATTAAATATAAGATTCGCTAAATCTTTTTTTTTTTTTTTTTTGTTATTTTTTTCATCCGAGCTTATAATCAAGTTGCATACGCTGAGAAACATTATCATACCATATCAATAAACAAACGAATCAACTAAAAAACAGAGAACATTAATCGATCAGTATATTATAAAATTAACACACTTAAATAAATAAGTAGTAAAAAAATAATAAATTTCAGATTTTGTTGAAGGAGATTAGTGCAGGTGTTTGGGTGTCATCGAAAATTGCAATCTAGAGGCATATTTCATATTTCAAGTGAAAATTTTCAAAATTGTATTCCGGACCATCTAAACTCCAATTTCAGCAAACCTATAGTCAAACTAAACGTCTAGAAGAGAAGAATCCAGCAAAACTATAATTGGTCCAATCGCAGCTCAAATGAGTCCAAATCAAGGAAGCAAAGCATATTTGAAAGGTTCTAAACATTAATTGAATGAACAAATATTCTCTAAATTTGGCATGCTTATTGTCGAATCGATCAGCTCGACAAGACGAATCCAACGAGCACAAGCTCGCTAAATTATGACTTCATTAAAGCACATAAATGCTTAAAAATGATCTATAATAGTGGGAATTAACACAACCCATCCAATAGAGCACTCAGAATCTGTCTTGGATCTTCTTTATATTTATGGGTGTGCGACTTACATAAATTTATAAATAGACTCCCAGTCTCTTCGTGAGGGGATCTTTTTTAAATTACAAAGAGCTCTGAAGCTTAAAGAATACTAAAGTTTTACCCAAGCAGCACCGCTGTTGAACTTTCGTTGACTATTGTCAGATGATCGCTCGACCACTGGCATTCACCGAACCACTGCCCTTTTGCCAGCTGTCGCAGGACCATTGCCTGGCGGCAGATCGTCACCAGACCACGGTCAGTCTGGCTACCACATTTGAACCTTCACCAGGCTGTTAACTGCGGTCCACTCTAATCATCCCCGCCCACTAATTGCAATCCCTCCGACCATCATTGCCCGCTGACTACAGCCTCAGACCATCGTCGCTTGTTAACTATGGTACCTCCGACCTCTGTTGCTAGCCAACTACGATCCCATTGACCTCTGTCACTCGCTGAATATGGTTCCTCTGATCACCGTAGCCTGCCGACTATGATTTCTTAGACCACCATCGTCCGTCAACTACGATCTTTCCGATCACTGTCATCTGTCTTTATGTTCCCTTCCACCATCATAGCCTACCGATTATGATCCCTTCGAGAACTGTCGCCCATCGACTATGATCCCTTCGACCATTATCGCCAGCCGACTACTATAGCTCCGTCCATCATCGCTCGTAGACTACAATCTCTCTGACCACCTTCGTGTGCCGACCACGGTCCATTTGACTACCATAGCCCACCAATTACAATCCCTCTCACCACCATCACCATCTAACTATGGTTTTTCCGACCAGTGTCACCTCGCCGACTATGGTCCATCCGAGCACCATCATCCGTCGATTACAATCCTCTCGACCATCTTCGCCCACCGACTACGAACCAACCACCTTCACTCGTCAATTATAGTCCCTCTGACAAGCGTCGCCTGCCAATTACACTCCCTACGACCCTAATCGTGGGCAAACTATGGTCCCTCCGACCTCCGCCGCCCGACTACAATCCTACCAAAATTATGAACAAACAAACATTCTCTTGAGAACAACTCTCATGCCATTGGATTTTTTTAACTTCAACTATGTAATGTGCCCCATTTTGTTTGGGAGGTCTTTTTGATATGTTGTTTGGGAGGTCTTTTTGCTGTTCTTTGTTAAGAGTTTACATTAGATTAATCTAGGGCATGAGGAGTGGTAATCCAAGCAAATACGATTTTTGCAATTATGACCAAATATTGCAGAGTTGTATCAGGGTATCGTGATTTTTACAGCATTATAACTTGATCTGAACAATTGGATTGTAATTCAAGCAAAGACGAGTTCTATTGTTATTACAATATTGTTGATGAAATGATTCATTTACCAGACGTCGGTGTATGAAGAAAGGAGTTCGGGAGACGTGGCTTAAAGGGAGTTTTACGTAACTTCGAGCATTTGTCCGAGACACAACTCGTGAGACGTAGGGCACGAAGATGGGATTTCGGCGGGAAGCATATGACATGAGAGCTACACGAGATGGAGCAGGAAACAGAGTGGTAGAAATGAGGTAAAATAGTGATTTCGATGGTATAAATGTAATATTAATATTTTAGTTGTTAAATATGTAAATTACTAGTAATATAGTAGTATGTATAACTTTGTGGTTTCCCACTTTTTAGTATTTTTTACGTAAAAATTTTGATGTCTCTTATGACTAGTGCACATCTCTCTCGTATATGTCTTTGTGATGGATCTTGGTACAAAATTTAAATGTTAAATGCTATCTCTCTACCACTTGGAATGTTTTAGGATGCAACAAGAATAAAAAAACAAGTATCAATCCTGCATAAAGTTATTTAATTCACCTATAAGTGCATATCTTGTATCCCAACATATGCTTTGTTCAAATCATTTTCAAATTTGAGTGGCTGTCGACCGCCGCCGACCCCTGCCGGACCATCGTTGGACCACTTTCGAGCCGTCAATCACCTCATGACTTTCTCTCGGCTACCGACAGCTACTGGACTCCATCCTGATCATTGTCGAACCACCATTCGGCCACGGACTATCGTCAAACTTATACACGGCCTCATACAGACGCCAGACTTCTATGCAGCTGCAAAACCACCATTGGATTCCCACTCGACATTCGTCGGACCACCACCCAATTGCTGACCATTACCGGACTTCCGTCCAACTCTCCAAACAATTGTAATTTCACTGCCTTTAAGTTAAGGGATGTGTCAACTTTTGTAATTCACTTAAATTTAATGAAACTTTTTCACCAGGGCCTCGCCCCGTGGATTTTTCCTCTTCGGGTTCTCCGCATAAAAAATATTTGGTGTTTTTGTGCTCTCTCTTCAATTATCTTTTTGTGTGTTGGATATTTGTGCATTGCTAAGACGAAAATCCACTCACTCTACTTCTGCGAATATCTAGCCCGCAACATGAATAAATTTCAATAAGTTAATAAATCACTTAAAATAATATAAATTTTATTCTATATAGCCTTTGAGCAATGAAGGAAATCAAGAATCATTATTTGCCACAAAATTCGAATAATAAAGAGGCACGATATGTTTATATCTAACTTTGTTTGCAGACTATGGTATCAAACTGCTAGCAACTATACAATGAATAGAATTTCATTATAATTTATTAATCTTCATTCATTGTGATTATAAGAACGCACATTATTGATTAATATTTAGGCTTTGTTTGGAACTGTTTTTTTACTGCTTCTTAAAGCAGTTTTTGAGTAAAAAAAATTTAACTTTTGTACTAAAAAGCGGTTTTAAGAAGCAATAAAGAAGACGTCCCAAACGAAGTCTTAAGATTTCATTTGGGACAATTTTTTTATTGATTTTTAAAACAACTTTTTAATAAAAAAATTTTTAATTCAAGAAATTTTTAAGTAAAAAATAGTTTTAGAAAGCATTGAGAAAGTTGTCCCAAACAAAACCTAGTTTACACGAATCATGATTTTTGTGGGGATTAATATTTGACAAATCAACTTTGGTTCTCTCTTTTTTTTTTTGGGTGCAAATTAAAGGTTCAATGTTAGGAGGTGAAATGAATGGTTATATGTTTGGGTTGAATTTGTAAACGATATGAATTAATGAGATAAATATAGGGGAAATTAACAAGCAAAGGAGTTTCAGAGATATGCCCAGTGAAGATATATTTGTATAACTAAAATCAATTATCTGGTTACTCAAATATATATATATATATATATATATATATATATATATATATATATATTTGGCTTTGTATACTCCAACAATTTCGAGAGAGATTATTAAATGCAGAGACCAGACATAAAGAACCGTTCGATTTTGTCTTTGTGAATGATAAAAGCACAGTGGTGAACAGTAAAAGCACGGTTTATAGCACTTTTACTGTTCATAGAGACAAATCAGACGGTTCTCAGTGTCCGGTCTCCGTACATAATACTTTCTCCAATTTTGACCACTTTAGTCCGAGTCATGTAAGGTATATTGAAAAAAGAAACTAAAGAAGTACCTTGTCTTCATGTAGTAGGTCTTTAATAAGTTTCAACTTTCAACTGCACAAAATCAACAACATAGGAGCCTATGAGCACATGTGGAATCCAAATAAGCGTATCGACAAGGAAGAGAGTTTTTTTTTTTTTTTCTTTACTTAATGCAATGGTGGAGAGGATGCTTAATTAAAAATATAAAGCAGAACTAATGACTAAAGGGAAAAAATCAGTGAGGCATAGAGCTATAGAAGTCAAACGAGGGAAATATATATATATATTGTGTAGGTTTTTGCCATCTATCAATTTACTCTTTGAATGATTCTAAAGATTACCTATTTCCGGATAAAAAAGAGAAAATCGTTTAAAGAATAAAGAACACTTGAGCAAATCCGTATGCATAACCCAAATGGAAGCATGGAACTTGGTTAGAAGTTTTCCCATTTAGTATTTGAGTTTGCTTTACGGTTGAAAGAAACAAAGATATATTGGAAAGCTTTTCACAATAATTGCTCAAACCCAAAGGAGAACCATATAAGAAGGTGCAAACAAGATTGAGCATCGTGGTTGCGAAGAATGCCTAGGTTTAGGATCTTGTGTGCATGTACTTGAGGGGTCTAAAGGAAGCTTTGACACTATAAAAATAAATATGATTTTTTCTACAAGTAGGACTTCGTGTGTCTTTCCCAACGGTCATAAAACTGCTGGGAAATATCATTCTAGTGCATTACAATCATAGCAGGCATGCAACGGTTTTAAAACCGCTGCAAGAAAATTTGTCGCAGGTAAAACAGTCGGTTAAAGTCTAATTTTGTGCTGCAATAGCACTATTTTTTGTTGCGATGTAGCAATTTTTCAAGTATGTACATCAACAATTTCAAACGTTGATTGTAGTAGCGGTGGCTACTTATCTAATAAAGCTCTTTGTTCAAATCGCTATAGTTACCCAGAGTCAGTATTGGTTTAAAAATCACTGCTTTCGAAAGCTATGTTAGAGCATGAATTCTAAGTCAATTATCAAAGTTTGCGTGCTATGCATAATGGCCTCCATATATGAAAGAATATTTTTGTTCAATTAAGCATTGAGAAAATAGCTTGCATCAACATCATTATCACCGGCGCAATAGCAAGTTCATGTTCATGATTTTATTAATTATTTCCAAAAAATGTAACTGATTTTTTAATTATCTTTCATTGAAGATAATTATCTTCAGGTTATTATATATATATATATATATATATATATATATATATATATATATATATATATATATATATATATATATATATATATATATATATATCAACTAGATAAGCTGTATTTTTCATGAACACCCCATGTTGACATATAGGATATTGTCAAGTGAAACAAGCAAGCAAAATGGCACATGTGGATCCTTTCCTTGCAGACAATTTCTTCAGCATCTAGATATACATATAACAAAAATAAATGAGACTTGAATGTTGCACATCACCAAACTTTCAAAAGTAATAGAAAGAATCCACCAACTCAAGCAAATAATGGCATAAAAATATATTTAGGTGTAGTAGAACGATTAATGGACCAAGTGTCCTTTTCCCCTTAACAGGTTTTTGTGGATTTCTGGTCATAAATAAGACCAACCATTGAGGGTTTGACAATGGAATTGTTATGCTTAGTTCATTTGCTGGTTTTCTTGGCTTTTGTAGCATCTCTCTATGTCATGCAGGGAGTCTTAGTGAGTGGAGGTGAGTCTTATTAGTGGCTTGTTTGATAGTTTCAGGGCTTGTTCTTTCATCTATTACAGTTTTTTTATATATGGAATCTGATTTTTTGCTTCTCAAATAAAGTTAAAAAATGGAAATATATATAATATGAGATTTAAGAGAGGCACATACTCTCATATATTCTCTGTAAATCTGTTGTATCTCAAGCTTAGCTTTCATGCCTCTAATCTTGCAGGGAGATTGGCTGAACGACCGCCGTCGCCGCTCGGAAATCCCGGCCATTATTTTCCACCAAATAACACAAGGGGATGTTGAAAATTATGAACTAAAATTGCTTTTAGTATCATATTCATGATTTAGGGAAGTTTTTTTGTTGGATTGAATGCCCTTGCACTTTGAAGGTCCATACTTTGATAATTGTACTGAGAAACTTCTGCATGGCAGTTCTATGGCAGTTTAAAATTAGATAAAAATTGTCTTCTTCTTTTTTTCTTTTGAAAAAAGCGAGTGTCCAGTACTCAGTTAAAACAGTAATTTATTTCCTTAATCTGACTGTAGCGGTTTAAAATGGATTAGTTTGTTGAGTTTGATGAGCTGCATTTCTGAATGATAATTCTATTGATAATTCTATGGAGTATAAACTACAGAAGTTGCAACCCGCAAATATATACAAGGTGTTGGAGATTTTTTGGAGAAATAAGATAAATAAAACAGAAGAAAATTATAGTGGAATAGAGGAAGCCATCGCATGAGAAGAATGTTTCTTCATCAACGGTCAAGCCACAGGACACCTTCACCTGAATCCTCTATTCTCTTGGCGAGCTCCCTCAAATGCGGATCTCTAATCCTCTCCACCTTCTTGGGTAGGAAGGAAGGGAATCCATTTGCCTGAAACCCTAACCGAAGCTGCCGATCCTTCGCAGCCCGCCGCCGCCTTCAAGATCACCGGCATCCTACGCCAGTCTCGCTCGCTACACACTTTCCTTGTTGAGAAAGAGAACACGTGGCTCCACACATTTGTTTGTAGAGAAATTTACATACATATGATTTCATTTCATGGTATTTAAATATTTAATATTTAAAACATTAATATTACATGTCTTTCATTCATATATAATTTTAATATCAAATATACACTACTAAATTCATTTCTACCATTCTATAAACTTTAATATTTCATTACATACACCCAAATTTATTCTAAGAGTGGTAAGTATGTAATATTAATATTTTAGATATTCGATATGTATAAATAGCATGAAATAAAGTGGTATGTATAATATAAAAAAAAAGTTCTTGTCAGGAATAGTATTTAATAAAATCGATGTGAGTTTTTGTAACAAAAAATAAATATCTTATTTGAGCATTTAAAAAACGTTTTGAGTTAATTTTTCTGGACGGCAGGATGGGCTACTTGATTGGAATTTTCACTTTTTTAGGAATGTTTTGCAATTAAAATATCTGCACTAAAATTTAATCTACAATCTACAGTGTCAAAAAGAAAAATAAAAATTAAGTGATAATTTCTTGATTAAATATTGATGAGCATAAATTAAAAAAATTAATATTTATTTTAAGATGAGTATAATATATCAATAATTAATTATATTTATTTAAAAATAAAATTTTAAAATTTGCAGATTTAGGGTCAATTATATACTTAGAGCATTATGTTAGATAATGTCAATAACCAATTGTGCCCTTACATTTATAAAATTTCTACATAATAATACGATGCTGCTATAATTTACAAACAAACTACTATCACTATCAAAAAACAAGTCCTATCACAGCGGTTTTTTGCACTGGTTTTAAGAACCACTGCCAAAACCACTAATTGCATCAGAAATTGGAATACTATTGCACCGGTTAAAATCATTGGCAAAGCCCATCCGTGACTTTAAGATATCGGAATCCCTAATTCCTCTCTTCGCTCTGTGCTCGCGCGTTCGGGATCGAATCCAGACAGCTGCGACGAAAATCTTCTCCTCTTGCGAATCCCGGCCAACCGTCCCTTCGATCTTCATGACTGTGAGTCTCTTCCCCTTCATCATCTTCTTCTCTTTTTCTTCTCATTGTTTTTCTTCATATTCTTCTCCCTTTTCTTCATATTCTTCATTTGCATTCCTTAGGATTTTGGTTAATCACAACCGTAGCTTAACCGTTGGTTGTGTGTCGTGTACCCACATGTTCCATATGCATTTATTTCCTTCTGTGTGCCTTCAAACATTCCTAATCTCCTTTTGGGTTAAAATGACGTAGTGGGCTAATCATTTGGGCTGATTGTGTGACCACCACTATTTGTATGTTTCTTATTAGCAATTTGAGCGAATACAGTGAGAGTGATGGCCAACTAACACGATGTCTAGTGAACCTGGTTCAAAAAGCCTTGAGATCATACAGTCTGATTAGAAATTTGAGAATTTTAAGTTTTGCGTGATTGTATAGTATAATACATTATTATATAGCATAGTTAGTTGTGATCAATTTTTCTTGTTTTTATGCTTGATCTTATTTTTGTTCAGTTCTGTACATCTTGGTAGTTACCACATCACTTGAAAAGAAATATAATACTGTAGGACTCAGGAAAATTAAAATAATTCTTTTTGAATATTGAAATTTTGGTTCTGAAGTTTCTTGGGCTGACTTGAATTGCTCGAACTATGGGATCCCATAGTCATATATGCGCTTATGAGTGTCCTCGTCTCATGATTCTTGCAACTTGTATAAAAAAATTTAATCACTAATACTAACACAAATCTCATTTAAACTTTATTAGTTCAAATCAAATTATATTTGTGATCATCAAAATATTTCATACAAGCCTAAGATCATGGAATTAGCATACATCAAATTAGCAAAGTTCAGCTAAACAAATATATGCCATGGTTTAATAGATTGCTCCAATATTCATACACAATCATAAATAGTTATGGGACCAGAACATTTAGGTCGAGTTCGTACCCAGAGATTTGGTCTTACGCCGACTAGATACTTTTCTCCAAAAAAAAAAAAATGAAGAAGGTAGTGGTAGCAGCAGCAATTTTGGAAAGATAGCTAGTCTTAGAGAGGAGTTCATATCATTTCGGGATAATCAGGCGAGAGAATTTGGCTCATTTCATGATGAGAAGAGACAGTTTGTGCAAGAAATTCAAATGAATCATCCAACCCATAGAGGATCAGAAATGGTATAATTTTTTTTAAAGTTAAATGTAAATTGCTTGATTATTATTATCTCATTCTCTTTATACTATTTTCATGGTGGAAATGACAATTCATCTGATGCCTGACAATCTGCTAATGAGCACTAGTATTAGATGTGATGTTTTTGGTGTCACGACCCGACCCGACCCGGGACGGATTCCGCTAGCACTGGGCCGCGACAAGCTAAACAAACCAACCAACAAGGATCTGGCTTTGGAATTTGCTTCAGAACTGATTCTTCCAAACATTTCAACTCAAAACAGACACACAGAGCTACTATGAAACATCAAATGCAGCGGAACAGAGTATCTATATTTTTCTTTCTTTTCCTCAAAACAATCATCTACAACTACATACCATGGCTCAGACAGAAAGAAACAGAGCAGAAGAGCCATGTCTGTACAAAATCAAAAGCACAAAACAATACCTACATATCAGACTCTGAACTCTAGTCCAAGACCTCCTTCCTTTTCCCAGAACCTGAAAACCACCAGAAAACAAGGGTGAGCTCAACAGCTCAGCAAAGCGACAACCTCCAATCAAAACTTCCAGAATCCAAAACCAAACACTTCAAACCAAATCCGTACAGAAACCAGAACAGAATCAGAAATATATCAAAATCATACAGATCAGAACGAAATAGATCAAATCAGAATAGATACGTACATATATCAAATCAGAATCAAGTCCGGAAATCAGAAGTCCTTCCAAATCAGATATCAGATAGTTAATTAATAGCTAAATTCCCTGACACTGACAGAATCTCTATGGATTCTGACCCCTTATGGCTCCCTTTGTGCTCACGACACCAGACAGATGTTCTTATAGCACCAGAACAGATTTCATCGGATCTGGAACAGAACTGATTTCAGATTAAGCTCATTTCAAATTTCCCAGACACTAACCAAATCTCTTATGATCCGGGCCACTTATAACTCCCTTTTTATAGCATATACAGTTAGCATATCAATTCAGAAGAAATCCGGACAAAATCAGAAATCACACGAAAATCAGGCAGCACAACGGCTGTATACGGAATTTACATAATTTTCCTGAAAAATTACAGAATACCAAATTTGCACAGAATATAAATAACAACATTGCAAGACTTTAATTCTATTGCTCAGACAATTTTAGAGTTCATCAGAAATCACAGATAAAATAAAACACAGTAGGGTCAAAATTATCCGATAAAAATTCTCCAGAAAATACTCAAAATGTGCACACTCGGCACCTCAGAAACATACCAAAAGTTACGCGGTAAAAACTGAACCAGACGGAAAATACAGATGAAAATCAATAACAAAAATCAATTCCGGACAGATAATACCGCCAAACACGACGGTTCTGAAAATTGAGAAAGGCGGATTGTGCCTTACCTTGCGTACAGCAATTTCTTGAACTATCACAACGGACAAAAACAGACTAGCGTCGCCCGAAAATCAACTTTTCCTTCTTTTCCTTCGTTTTTCTCTCTCATGGGCTTTTTCTCTCTCTTCAAAATATCTCATTTCTATATATATCCAGACTGATCGTCCCGGACGATCGCACTTCGTCCCGGACGATCCATGCTCAGGAAAATTTCATCCAGACGAAAATTAATTATCATCCCCTGACGACCGGGCTCTGAAAAATTTTCATCCAGACGATCCAAATTTCGTCCAGACGAACCATTCAGCCAAACATGTTTTCCTGCACAACCTGTACCGATCGTCCCGGACGATCCGACTTCGTCCGGACAAACCTGGGAGCAAAATGGCCTTTACAATCTCCTCAACTTCAGAAAAATATCGTCCTCGACATTACCAATCCAAAACTCAGTCAAAATAGATACGGGTACGACATCCTCATGTCCGACTCCTTCTCCCAAGTGGCTTCCCGTGCAGTACGGTGCTTCCACTGGACTTTAACCATCGGAATCTGTTTACTTCGTAGTTTTTGGACGTCGTACGCCAAAATTAACTCTGGCTCTTCCTTGTACGCCAGATTCTCCTGAATCTCAACATCGTCAACTGACAGCTTCTTCCCAGAGTCAGATACCCACTTCCTCAAAGTGGATACGTGAAACACGTTATGTACGTCAGGCATCGAATCGGAAAGCAACAGTTTGTAAGCAGATTTTCCAATCCTTTCCCGGATTTCAAAAGGTCCAACATACCTTGGACTAAGCTTGCTCACCTGACCAAATCTGCTCACACCCTTCATCGGGTTGACTTTGACATACACAAAGTCACCAACCTGAAACTCAACAAACCTGTGCTTCTGATTGTAATACTTCTGCTGTCGATCTTGAGCAGCTTTCAATCTTTCTTTTATCAAACTGATATTCTTAACAGTTTCCTCAAAGAAAGTGGCACCCAGTTCCTGTCTATCTCCGACCTCAGTCAGAGTCAAAGGAGTACGACACTTCCTGCCATATAGAGCCTCGTATGGTGCCATACCGATACTGGACTGAAAATTGTTGTTATAAGCAAACTCAATCAAAGGGATATGATCTTTCCAGCTTCCTCCAAAATCCAAAACACAAAACCTCAACAGATCTTCCAGTACCTGAATAGTCCTCTCAGACTGTCCGTCTGTCTGAGGATGAAAGGCTGTACTGAAATGCAATTTCGTACCCAAGCCTTGCTGATGCCCTTCTAAAGTCTGGAAGTAAATCGTCCATCTCGGTCAGAAATAATCACTTTAGGCACACCGTGCAATCTAACTATCTCCTTCACATATATCTGTGCCAAACGATCCACCGGATCGGTCTGCCTGACCGGAAGAAAATGGGCGGACTTTGTCAGTCGATCTACAATCACCCAAATGGCGTCGTGCCCTTGTCTAGATCGAGGAAAACCCATCGCAAAGTCCATCGTTACCTCCTCCCACTTCCACTCAGGGATAGGCAACGACTGCAACAGTCCACCTGGTCGCTGATGCTCTGCCTTCACCAACTGACAGGCTTCGCATCTCGACACAAACTGAACTATATCCTTTTTCATTCCAGGCCACCAGAACAAAAGTTTTATGTCAGCATACATCTTACTACCGTTTGGATGTACAGTGTAGCCTGAATGGTGAGATTCATACAGAATCTCCTGCCTCAAATCCCCAAACACAGGTACCCACAACCTGTTCTTATAGAAAATAGCACCATAATCAGAAATTCGAAGTTCAGGAGTCTTACCAGATCCAATCTGAGCAATCAACTTCGAATAATCAGAATCTGACTTCTGGGCTTCCTGAATCCTTGCTTCCAAAGAAGACTGAATGCTCATCTGAGCTAAATCCACATCATTGGAGGAAATCACCTCCAACTACAAGCGCTCCATATCACGAATCAGGATATCATCAAAAGTAAGCTGCAGACCTGATAATCCAAAAGACTTTCTGCTCAGAGCATCCGCTACCACATTAGCCTTATCAGGCTGATACTGAATGGTCAGATCATAATCCTTGATCAACTCGAGCCATCTTCTCTGCCTCAAGTTCAGATCCTTCTGAGTGAAAATGTACTTCAGGCTCTTGTGATCAGTGAAAATCTCACATCTGACGCCATACAGGTAATGACGCCAAATTTTCAAAGCAAACACAACTGCAGCTAACTCCAAATCATGTGTCGGGTAATTCTTCTCATGTGGTTTCAACTGTCTAGAGGCATAAGCAATTACCCTTCCATTCTGCATCAGTACACATCCCAAACCTTTCAGTGAAGCATCACTGAACACCTGAAAACCTTTTGTACCTGACGGAAGTGCTAACACTGGAGCTGAAGTCAGACAATCCTTCAATCGCTGAAAACTAGCTTCACACCCCGGTATCCAAACAAAATGTACTGACTTCTGCGTCAGTCTCGTCAGAGGCGTCGAGATTTGTGAAAATCCCTTCACAAATTTCATGTAATATCCTGTCATGCCCAAGAAACTACGTTCCTCAAATACCGTAGTCGGCCTTGGCCAATCAGCAACCGCCTGAATCTTTTGGGGGTCAACAGAAATACCTTCTCCGCTCACCACATGCCCCAGAAAAGAGATGTTCTTCAGGCAGAATTCGCACTTGGAGAACTTGGCATACAGCTGATGCCGCCTTAGAGTCTCCAACACAATACTCAAGTGTCTGGCATGATCATCTTCAGAAACAGAATATACCAGAATATCGTCGATGAAGATGATCACAAACTGATCCAAATATTCCCTGAATATTCGGTTCATCAGATCCATGAAAATCGCAGGCGCATTGGTTACCCCAAAAGGCATAACCAAGAACTCGTAGTGCCCGTACCGAGTACTGAAAGCTGTCTTCACCACATCAGCTTCCTTCACCTTCACCTGATAGTATCCGGATCGCAAATCAATCTTTGAAAATACTGAATATCCGGAAAGCTGATCAAACAAGTCGTCAATCCGAGGCAAAGGATACTTGTTCTTGATCGTGACTTTGTTCAAATCTCTGTAATCCACACACATACGAAGTGTCCCGTCCTTCTTCTTCACAAACAGTACAGGTGCTCCCCAAGGAGAAACACTAGGACGCACAAAGCCTCTATCAACCAACTCCTGAAGTTGAACTTTCAACTCAGAAAGTTCTTTCGGTGCCATCCTGTACGGAGCTTTTGATATCGGAGCGGTACCTGGTAAAACATCGATATAGAACTCCACATCTCTATCCAGAGGTAAACCAACCAACTCCTCTGGAAAAATATCAGCAAACTCCCGTACCACTTGGATCTTAGAAACCGAACCAACTTCCAGGTTCAGATCCCGCACCGAAGCCAAAAAGACTGGGCAACCCTTCTTTCACATTCTACTCACCTCCAACACAGAAATCAGACTAGAGAGAACACCTCGTAAGCCCTGAAATACACATCTCTCTCCAGATATCAGCAAGCTCACTTGCTTCTTCAGACAATCAATCTGAACCTCAAACAGACTCAGCCAATCCATGCCCAGAATCACATCATAAGAAGAAATCGGCAATAAAATCAGACTTGATTTCCAATTCTTGCCAGAAATGTCGATCTCACAAACACAAAACTTCCGAGCAATCAAATTACTTCCAGCCGGCAAAATCACGGAAAGAGAAACCGTAAGTAAAATGGAATCCAAACGTAAAGCCTCAAAACACCGTTCGGACAGAAAAGAGTGACTAGCTCCAGAGTTAAACAAAACACGACAGGACTGATCAGAAATGTAAATTGTACCTGTCACAAGATCTGGAGCATCACGAGCCTCCTGTTGACTCAGGATGTAAACTCGTGGCTGAACTGGAGCTGGAGCTGAAGCAACATAACTACTCGGCTCCCTCTGAACAGTAGGTGGTCTCCGTGGTACAGAACTAGAACACAACCTCTGCCAGAAAATCCCTCAGGGCGTGGAGGAACAGTCCTCGGTCTTCCTGCTGCTGAACTGGCAGGTCTAACAAAACTCTCTGATCGGAACTCAGAACCCCGATCAAATCCAGTCTGTGGACACTCTGCAATCCTATGTCCTGACTGACCACATCTAAAGCACAGACCAGCCATCCTGTAGCACTGGCCAAAATGTCGGCGTCCACAACTCTGGCACACAGGTGCCCCACTCACAGATCCAGAACTTGTCGTACTGGTAGCAGTACCAGACGACCCTCCACTCCTCCTGGAGTCACTCGATCCAGAACCAGCTACAAATCTCCTCTTCCCAGAGGAACCACTGCCTGAAGCCTCGCCTCCAAATCTCTTCCTACTCGCAGTCCACCCCTGCTGAGTAATTATCAGGTCATTTTCTATCAAACGAGCTCACTCCACAAGCTCAGAAAAGTCAGTAATGCGAAACGGCATCAGGGGCTGTCTCAGAATATCTCGTAATCCCCTCAGAAACCTGTAGTACCTCTCAGCAGAAGTACTAACCAGCTGCGGAGCATACCTGGCTAATGCAGTAAACTCAGTCTCGTACTGCATCACTGTCTTGCTCCCCTGAACAAGCCTCAGAAAACTCTCCTGCATCTGCTGCTGTGCAGAAGGGGGAACAAACCAGTCTCGGAACACCTCAGTGAACTCTTCCCAAGTAATCAAAGAGTTCAATCTACCCTGAAATCTGTCCTCATGCTGGCCAACCCACCAATGCTCAGCCTCACCATCCAACAAAAATACTGCCAACGGTACCTTCCTGTCTGACGGACACTGCATTCCGTCGAAGGTCTTCTCCAATCTCCTCAACCACCCCTCAGCAGCTCTGGCTGATTCATACATAAAATCCAGAAAAATCCGAAAAACTAGCACAAAAACAACAAAATAAAAAGCCGAACAAATCAAAACTACCCCAGACAGACTCACTACAGATCACTTCCTATAGCTCTATCTTACACAATCCAAATTCCAAAACCAATGCTCTGATACCACTCAAATTGTCACGACCTGACCCGGGACGGATCCCGCTCGCACCGGGCCGCGACAAGCTAAACAAACAAACCAACCAGGATCTGTCTTTGGAATTTGCTTCAGAACTGATTCTTCCAAATATTTCAACTCAAAACAGACACACAGAGCTACTATGAATCATCAAATGCAGCGGAACAAAGTATCTATATTTTTCTTTCTTTTCCTCAAAATAATCATCTACAACTATAGACCATGGCTCAGACAGAAAGAAACAGAGCAGAAGAGCCATGTCTGTATAAAATAAAAAGCACAAAATAATACCTACATATCAGACTCTGAACTCTAGTCCAAGACCTCCTTACCTTTCCCAGAACCTGAAAACCACCAGAAAATAAGAGTGAGCTTAACAGCTCAGCAAAGCGACAAACCTCCAATCAAAACTTCGAGAATCCAAAATCAAACACTTCAAACCAAATCCGTACATAAACCAGAACAGAATCAGACAGATATCAAAATCATACAGATCAGAACGAAATAGATCAAATCAGAACAGATACGGACATATATCAAATCAGAATCAAGTCCGAAAATTAGAAGTCCTTCCAAATCAGATATCAGATAGTTAATTAATAGCTAAACTCCCTAACACTGACAGAATCTCTATGGATTCCGACCCCTTATGGCTCCCTTTGTGCTCACGGTACCAGACAGATGTGCTTATAGCACCAGAACAGATTTCATCGGATCCGGAACAGAACTGATTTCAGATTTCAGATTGCGCTCATTTCAGATTTCCCATACACTAACCGAATCTCTTAGGATCCGGATCACTTATAACTCCCTTTTTATAGCATATACAATTAGCATGTCAATTCAGAAGAAATCCGGACAAAATTAGAAATCACACAAAAATCAGGCAGCACAACGGCTGTATACGGAATTTACACAATTTTCCTGAAAAATCACAGAATATAGATAATAACATTACAAGACTTTAATTCTATTGCTCAGACAATTTTAGAGTTCATCAGAAATCACAGACAAAATAAAACACAGTCGGGTTAAAATTATCCGGTAAAAATTCTCCAGAAAATACTCAAAATGTGCACACTCGGCACCTCAGAAACATACCAAAAGTTACGCGGTAAAAACTGAACCAGACGAAAAATACGGACGAAAATCACTAACAAAAATCAATTCCGGACAGATAATACCGCCAAACACGACGGTTCTGAAAATTGAGAAAGGCGGATTGTGCCTTACCTTGCGTACATCAATTTCCTGAACTGTCACAACGGACGAAAACAGACCGGCGTCGCCCGAAAATCAACTTTTCCTTCTTTTCCTTCATTTTCTCTCTCCTGAGCTTTTTCTCTCTCTTCAAAATATCTAATTTCTATATATATCCAGACTGATCGTCCCGGACGATCGCACTTCGTCCCGGACGATCCATGCTCAGGAAAATTTTGTCCAGACGAAAATTAATTATCGTCCCCCGACGACCGGGCTTTGGAAAATTTTCGTCCAGACGATCCAAATTTTGTCCAGACGAACCATTCAGCCAAACATGTTTTCCTGCACAAGCTGTACCGATCGTCCCGGACAATCCGACTTCGTCCGGACGAACTTGGGAGAAAAATGGCCTTTACATTTGGTTATGTGAATATCTTATGTAATGTCAAACTTTTGTTGTTTTGATTTTGAAATGTAAGATTGTTATTTTGTGCTCATTTCCTTATTATATATAAGAAATAGTGTTTCCTAATAATCTTTCTTGAGTTTGACTTGGCATTTAGTGATTTCTTATTGTTGAAATACTCATCATACTCAACGATCTCAGTTTAAGTTGTAATTCAGCTCAATACATAGCGTTATGGAAAATGATGAGCTAGTTTCATTTCCAAATGAGGAAGTGACCCAAATGGAAAATGATGAGCTCAAAGCTCGGCATTTAGTGAATTTTTCTGTAGCACAGTTGGCTAAAAAACATAGCTCTGGGGTGAACGGCCATGTTTTACAATTTACTTTAGTGCGGTTATAACCGCCACTAGAGCCCAGAAAACCGCCAAAAATCTGGCAATCAGGTCGATTTCGCTTATTTTTATCGCGGTTATAACTGCCACAATTTTGTATATTCGCAGCGGCTAAAATCGCTGCTAAAATATGCGTGCCGTAAATAGCTTCCCCGCTGGTCTTTGAACCATTGCGGAATGTCATTGCAGTGCATTGCAAACACAGCGGTTATGTAGTGGTTCTACAACCGCTGTAAAGAAAATAGTGGCGGGTATAACCGCCGAGAAAGGTGAAAAATTGTGCTGCGAAAATCCTATTTTTTGTAGTGTATGCTTGAATACATTCATATCATCACCATCGCTCTACTAAGAACCTCTTATCATTATGGTTCGAGAGTTGTCCTCTAACCACAATCGCATGGCTACATCGAGTGGTGACTTCGTCACTTGTCATTGCTAACAGTCTAACCACACGCTATTGTCTATAATGATGATGCATACTTGATACATTACCAAACAGTTGTCTTGATCGGGTATGAATCTTGATGCAATCATGAGTCTGATGCTTCAAATGTAAAAAATCGAGAGGATCAAAACTCCAATTTCAACAAGCTTATAGTCAAATTCAATATCTCGATAAGATAAATCCAACGACATCAAAATCAGTCCGATCCAATACCAAATGGGCCCAAATCAAGGGTCTGAAGCAAAATTTGAAGGTTTAATGCATTAATTGAATGACCAAATGATCATTGAATATGGCATGCTTATGGTCGAATAGAGCGGCTCGATGTGACAATCGAATGAGCCCAATATCGCTTAATTTTGATGTCATTATGGCATATAAATGATATATTATTATTACTAAAGGAATCGTTATCGACCATTTGATAGGACACTTCCAACTTTCCATTAATCTTCTCCATATTTACAAGCAACATGTCACGCCCCAGAATCAAAACTTGGAAAGAATGTCAATCAATTCGCAACAATTTACCAGAGTTATCTATAAATCTTCAGTAAGCATTCTATCAAACATCTATAATCTTTAAAACATCAATATATCAGTCGATTCATATCTCAAAACATCATGTACAATACTCAGGAACTACACTATCCATACAAGAAAGGAAACTATCCTGTCCTGAGTACAAAAGAATCAACAATCTAACAAAAGCACTAAACCTGTAGATCTGGATCAATGCCTATCTCCTGCTCCCGAGCCCTGACCTGAAAATATCAACCACATATAATGAGCTTTACAAAGCCCAGCAGGTCACCTAATACCTATAACTGAAATCAAAGCACGGCAGTACTATCAATATGCATGTCAATCTATCAATCTGAATCAGTCAATGGTCAATGAGTCAATGCAGCGGAAATCAATAGTCAATAAAACCAGTCAATGATAGCGGCAGACAATTCGATAAATCAATTCAATTAATCAACGTCGTCAATCAAATCGATGCTATCAAATCAATACGATCTAATCAATTGAAATCAATCGAGAAAGGCGATACGAAGCAATGAATCTATAAAACAGTCAATACGGTGTAAAATAGTAGCAACAATGAATCTATAAGTCTATAGGCAGCAAAATCAATGAATCTATAAGCAGTAGTACGATGTCCATGCTATCAATGCAATATCTATATCCATTTCTATATCAATGCTCAATGTCGATGCACAGAAATCAATCAGTGAAATCAAAGAAATCGTACGATCTAGTAAATCCAATCAAAGTCGATAAAGCAGGAATCTATAAAACAATGAATCTATAAAGCAATACAGTAAACATGCAATTCAATACTATATACTGAACAAGTATAATCTACTGGCTATGTTGCTGTTGTAGAATCCATATTGCTGTTGTAGATAATACATTGGTTCAATCAATAAGAGTCGTCACTCTTTTCGCCCGTCGGCATATCAATAAACTCCTTATATCTCCCTTCAATAATCAATAATCAATGTTTAAAGGAAAGCCCGTCGGCCCACCATCCTGTACAGGTATCAATATCAATCTCCACCAATGTTCAACCAGGTTCCACTTGCGATCAGTATCAATAGTCAATTCAATCAATAAGCAATTCAATAGTCAATATTAAAGCAATCATATCCATAATCAATGCTTATCAGTTCAATCTATCAATCTCATACAATTCAGGAATCGTACGAAAATCGGGCAGCATAACGGTAGTCGGTCAAATTTACACAAAAATCCTGCAAAAAGACACAGTTTCCAAATCTTTCCAAATTACAATAGAATATCTATAGCGTCAATACAAGACTATCGATCTATAGAATCCAAACCAAATCAGGTCCTGATATTATTCTATTCGATTAAAAGCGCGTAGAATCAATTCCAACCGGTAAAATCTTCGTAGAATACAGTCAAATCGTGTACAATAATCATATCTATAACATAGCAGAAGTTGTGCGGTGGAAGTTATGTCAAATCAAAACCATGACGAAAAGTCGACTACGAAAACACAAAACAGATCACAACTAGGTCGAAACACAACATCTCTGAAAACAGAAACAGGGTTCGGAGTCCTTACCACGAGATCTTCACTTTCTCCAACAGCAGCGTCGGACGAAAAGCGATCCGCGGCCTCCAAAACCAAGCTTTTCTCTTTTCTTCCTTTCTCTTTCTCTCTCTACAAAATATCTGATTTTTAATTTGATTTTTCTCTCTCATCAAAATGAGCTCATTTCCTTATATCATACACTGATCGGCCTGGCCGATCGTCTCGATCGGCCTGGACGATCAGACCAATTCTGGTCGTCCTGGCCGATACTCCAGGGCGATGATCAGGACGATTTTAGGAACAGTGCAGATCGTCCTGGACGATCTCAATATCGTCCTGGACGATTCTGTCCAGAATTTGCTCCAGAAATCAGCTGTTTTCAATGCACTGATCGGCCTGGACGATCCAAACTTCGTCCTGGCCGATTATGGGAGGAAAATCCAAATCTGAGAGGAACAGTAAGGGAACGAGATATTACAATCTCCCCACCTTAGAAAAATGTCGTCCCGACATTTCCCTAAAGGTACGAAGCAAAAACAACGCAAAACAAATCGATCGAAAACCAAATCCAAAACAAAACTCGTCGAAATCCATACAGAACACACAATGCAATCAATCAAATGTCAATATGCAATGTTCATATGTCAATATCAATCGGTTAGTCAAATCAATCTTACCAGTAGAATCTTCTGGTCGTTGTTGATCCTGATGCTGTAAACTTTGTAGACTGTAGATGCGTGGCACCACTGGAGGTAGTGCAGAAGGTCGTGGCGCAACTGTCTCCCTCTGATCTCTAACAGTCCTATCATCCATCCGGTTCCCTGATCTCTCACTGTAGGCCCTCGAGCCAACAGTCCTCTGCTGTCCTGTACCCGTGCCAGAACCAGTCCTTCCACCCAGTCCTTTCTGAGGACAATCTGCTGCTCTGTGTCCTTGCTGTCCACAGTGAAAACACTGACCCGTCAATAGGTAGCACTGACCTGCATGTCGTCTACCACAGTGAACGCAAGTGCCAGAACCACCAGATGATACTATTGATGCTGATCGTGATGCAGATCCCGATGCAGATCCCTTCGAACCCTCATACCTGCTTCTCTTCTCTCTATCTCTGTCTCTACCAAAATCATCTCGTCGTACCTCATCTCTCCTCCTCCTGGTATCATCGTACCTCGATACTGGTGTCGCCAAATCGATCTCTATCAGTCGAGCCCGCTCCACCAGCTCAGAAAACTCATGGATCCGGAAAGGTACTAGTGGATGTCTCAGCTCTCTGTTCAATCCGTGCAGGAATCTGTAACACTTTTCTTCAGTAGTAGGAATCAAGTGAGCAGCATACCTCGCAAGTGCAGTAAACTCGGACTCGTACTGCATCACTGACTTGCGGCCTTGCTCCAATCTCATGAATGCTTCCTGCATCTGCCGCTGAGCTGACGGTGGTACAAACCACATTCTGAACACTGTAGTGAACTCATCCCAGGTGATCTCAGCATTGGTCTTCCCCTGGAATTTCTCTCTCTGCTGTCCGATCCACCATCTCTCTGCCTCACTTTCCAACATGAATACTGCCAAAGGTACTTTTCTGTTCCCCGGACACTGCATACTATCAAAAATCTTTTCTATCCTCATTATCCAATCCTCAGCAGCCTGTGGTCCTACAGCCCCTTTGAACAACGGAGGCTTCAGCTTGTGGAACATCTGCAAATGTCTGTCAACTTCTTCCTCTTTGCTCCCACTCATCTTGCTCTGAGCATCTCCCATAACATGTGCAATCGCAGTAGCTAACTGCATCATACTCTCTGATGGTACTGGAGATGCGCTGTGTTGCTCATTCGGTACACTAGATTCTGCTGGAGGATCCATATCTTTTCACCTGCACATTTCAAAACAATAATACACATATGCAATGATGTATGCCAATGAAGCTCTTAAAGCTACCCAATCTACCCCATCTCTCAATCCAAACCTACAACTCTGGTAACAATCCATTCTTCCAATAACATTGCTCTGATACCAACTTGTCACGCCCCATAATCAAAACTTGGAAAGAATGTCAATCAATTCGCAACAATTTACCAGAGTTATCTATAAATCTTCAGTAAGCATTCTATCAAACATCTATAATCTTTAAAACATCAATATATCAGTCGATTCATATCTCAAAACATCATGTACAATACTCAGGAACTACACTATCCATACAAGAAAGGAAACTATCCTGTCCTGAGTACAAAAGAATCAACAATCTAACAAAAGCACTAAACCTGTAGATCTGGATCAATGCCTATCTCCTGCTCCCGAGCCCTGACCTGAAAATATCAACCACATATAATGAGCTTTACAAAGCCCAGCAGGTCACCTAATACCTATAACTGAAATCAAAGCACGGCAGTACTATCAATATGCATGTCAATCTATCAATCTGAATCAGTCAATGGTCAATGAGTCAATGCAGCGGAAATCAATAGTCAATAAAACCAGTCAATGATAGCGGCAGGCAATTCGATAAATCAATTCAATCAATCAACATCGTCAATCAAATCGATGCTATCAAATCAATACGATCTAATCAATTGAAATCAATCGAGAAAGGCGATACGAAGCAATGAATCTATAAAACAGTCAATACGGTGTAAAACAGTAGCAACAGTGAATCTATAAGTCTATAGGCAGCAAAATCAATGAATCTATAAGCAGTAGTACGATGTCCATGCTATCAATGCAATATCTATATCCATTTCTATATCAATGCTCAATGTCGATGCACAGAAATCAATCAGTGAAATCAAAGAAATCGTACGATCTAGTAAATCCAATCAAAGTCGATAAAGCAGGAATCTATAAAATAATGAATCTATAAAGCAATACAGTAAACATGCAATTCAATACTATATACTGAACAAGTACAATCTACTGGCTATGTTGCTGTTGTAGAATCCATATTGCTGTTGTAGATAATACATTGGTTCAATCAATAAGAGTCGTCACTCTTTTCGCCCGTCGGCATATCAATAAACTCCTTATATCTCCCTTCAATAATCAATAATCAATGTTTAAAGGAAAGCCCGTCGGCCCACCATCCTGTACAGGTATCAATATCAATCTCCACCAATGTTCAACCAGGTTCCACTTGCGATCAGTATCAATAGTCAATTCAATCAATAAGCAATTCAATAGTCAATATTAAAGCAATCATATCCATAATCAATGCTTATCAGTTCAATCTATCAATCTCATACAATTCAGGAATCGTACGAAAATCGGGCAGCATAACGGTAGTCGGTCAAATTTACACAAAAATCCTGCAAAAAGACACAGTTTCGAAATCTTTCCAAATTACAATAGAATATCTATAGCGTCAATACAAGACTATCGATCTATAGAATCCAAACCAAATCAGGTCCTGATATTATTCTATTCGATTAAAAGCGCGTAGAATCAATTCCAACCGGTAAAATCTTCGTAGAATACAGTCAAATCGTGTACAATAATCATATCTATAACATAGCAGAAGTTGTGCGGTGGAAGTTATGTCAAATCAAAACCATGTCGAAAAGTCGACTACGAAAACACAAAACAGATCACAACTAGGTCGAAACACAACATCTCTGAAAACAGAAACAGGGTTCGGAGTCCTTACCACGAGATCTTCACTTTCTCCAACAGCAGCGTCGGACGAAAAGCGATCCGCGGCCTCCAAAACCAAGCTTTTCTCTTTTCTTCCTTTCTCTTTCTCTCTCTACAAAATATCTGATTTTTAATTTGATTTTTCTCTCTCCTCAAAACGAGCTCATTTCCTTATATCATACACTGATCGGCCTGGCCGATCGTCTCGATCGGCCTGGACGATCAGACCAATTCTGGTCGTCCTGGCCGATACTCCAGGGCGATGATCAGGACGATTTTAGGAACAGTGCAGATCGTCCTGGACGATCTCAATATCGTCCTAAACGATTCTGTCCAGAATTTGCTCCAAAAATCAGCTGTTTTCAATGCACTGATCGGCCTGGACGATCCAAACTTCGTCCTGGCCGATTCTGGGAGGAAAATCCAAATCTGAGAGGAACAGTAAGGGAACGAGATATTACAATCTCCCCACCTTAGAAAAATGTCGTCCCGACATTTCCCTAAAGGTACGAAGCAAAAACAACGCAAAACAAATCGATCGAAAACCAAATCCAAAACAAAACTCGTCGAAATCCATACAGAACACACAATGCAATCAATCAAATGTCAATATGCAATGTTCATATGTCAATATCAATCGGTTAGTCAAATCAATCTTACCAGTAGAATCTTCTGGTCGTTGTTGATCCTGATGCTGTAAACTCTGTAGACTGTAGATGCGTGGCACCACTGGAGGTAGTGCAGAAGGTCGTGGCGCAACTGTCTCCCTCTGATCTCTAACAGTCCTATCATCCATCCGGTTCCCTGATCTCTCACTGTAGGCCCTCGAGCCAACAGTCCTCTGCTGTCCTGTACCCGTGCCAGAACCAGTCCTTCCACCCAGTCCTTTCTGAGGACAATCTGCTGCTCTGTGTCCTTGCTGTCCACAGTGAAAACACTGACCCGTCAATAGGTAGCACTGACCTGCATGTCGTCTACCACAGTGAACGCAAGTGCCAGAACCACCAGATGATACTATTGATGCTGATCGTGATGCAGATCCCGATGCAGATCCCTTCGAACCCTCATACCTGCTTCTCTTCTCTCTATCTCTGTCTCTACCAAAATCATCTCGTCGTACCTCATCTCTCCTCCTCCTGGTATCATCGTACCTCGATACTGGTGTCGCCAAATCGATCTCTATCAGTCGAGCCCGCTCCACCAGCTCAGAAAACTCATGGATCCGGAAAGGTACTAGTGGATGTCTCAGCTCTCTGTTCAATCCGTGCAGGAATCTGTAACACTTTTCTTCAGTAGTAGGAATCAAGTGAGCAGCATACCTCGCAAGTGCAGTAAACTCGGACTCGTACTGCATCACTGACTTGCGGCCTTGCTCCAATCTCATGAATGCTTCCTGCATCTGCCGCTGAGCTGACGGTGGTACAAACCACATTCTGAACACTGTAGTGAACTCATCCCAGGTGATCTCAGCATTGGTCTTCCCCTGGAATTTCTCTCTCTGCTGTCCGATCCACCATCTCTCTGCCTCACTTTCCAACATGAATACTGCCAAAGGTACTTTTCTGTTCCCCGGACACTGCATACTATCAAAAATCTTTTCTATCCTCATTATCCAATCCTCAGCAGCCTGTGGTCCTACAGCCCCTTTGAACAACGGAGGCTTCAGCTTGTGGAACATCTGCAAATGTCTGTCAACTTCTTCCTCTTTGCTCCCACTCATCTTGCTCTGAGCATCTCCCATAACATGTGCAATCGCAGTAGCTAACTGCATCATACTCTCTGATGGTACTGGAGATGCGCTGTGTTGCTCATTCGGTACACTAGATTCTGCTGGAGGATCCATATCTTTTCACCTGCACATTTCAAAACAATAATACACATATGCAATGATGTATGCCAATGAAGCTCTTAAAGCTACCCAATCTACCCCATCTCTCAATCCAAACCTACAACTCTGGTAACAATCCATTCTTCCAATAACATTGCTCTGATACCAACTTGTCACGCCCCAGAATCAAAACTTGGAAAGAATGTCAATCAATTCGCAACAATTTACCAGAGTTATCTATAAATCTTCAGTAAGCATTCTATCAAACATCTATAATCTTTAAAACATCAATATATCAGTCGATTCATATCTCAAAACATCATGTACAATACTCAGGAACTACACTATCCATACAAGAAAGGAAACTATCCTGTCCTGAGTACAAAAGAATCAACAATCTAACAAAAGCACTAAACCTGTAGATCTGGATCAATGCCTATCTCCTGCTCCCGAGCCCTGACCTGAAAATATCAACCACATATAATGAGCTTTACAAAGCCCAGCAGGTCACCTAATACCTATAACTGAAATCAAAGCACGGCAGTACTATCAATATGCATGTCAATCTATCAATCTGAATCAGTCAATGGTCAATGAGTCAATGCAGCGGAAATCAATAGTCAATAAAACCAGTCAATGATAGCGGCAGGCAATTCGATAAATCAATTCAATCAATCAACATCGTCAATCAAATCGATGCTATCAAATCAATACGATCTAATCAATTGAAATCAATCGAGAAAGGCGATACGAAGCAATGAATCTATAAAACAGTCAATACGGTGTAAAACAGTAGCAATAGTGAATCTATAAGTCTATAGGCAGCAAAATCAATGAATCTATAAGCAGTAGTACGATGTCCATGCTATCAATGCAATATCTATATCCATTTCTATATCAATGCTCAATGTCGATGCACAGAAATCAATCAGTGAAATCAAAGAAATCGTACGATCTAGTAAATCCAATCAAAGTCGATAAAGCAGGAATCTATAAAATAATGAATCTATAAAGCAATACAGTAAACATGCAATTCAATACTATATACTGAACAAGTACAATCTACTGGCTATGTTGCTGTTGTAGAATCCATATTGCTGTTGTAGATAATACATTGGTTCAATCAATAAGAGTCGTCACTCTTTTCGCCCGTCGGCATATCAATAAACTCCTTATATCTCCCTTCAATAATCAATAATCAATGTTTAAAGGAAAGCCCGTCGGCCCACCATCCTGTACAGGTATCAATATCAATCTCCACCAATGTTCAACCAGGTTCCACTTGCGATCAGTATCAATAGTCAATTCAATCAATAAGCAATTCAATAGTCAATATTAAAGCAATCATATCCATAATCAATGCTTATCAGTTCAATCTATCAATCTCATACAATTCAGGAATCGTACGAAAATCGGGCAGCATAACGGTAGTCGGTCAAATTTACACAAAAATCCTGCAAAAAGACACAGTTTTCAAATCTTTCCAAATTACAATAGAATATCTATAGCGTCAATACAAGACTATCGATCTATAGAATCCAAACCAAATCAGGTCCTGATATTATTCTATTCGATTAAAAGCGCGTAGAATCAATTCCAACCGGTAAAATCTTCGTAGAATACAGTCAAATCGTGTACAATAATCATATCTATAACATAGCAGAAGTTGTGCGGTGGAAGTTATGTCAAATCAAAACCATGTCGAAAAGTCGACTACGAAAACACAAAACAGATCACAACTAGGTCGAAACACAACATCTCTGAAAACAGAAACAGGGTTCGGAGTCCTTACCACGAGATCTTCACTTTCTCCAACAGCAGCGTCGGACGAAAAGCGATCCGCGGCCTCCAAAACCAAGCTTTTCTCTTTTCTTCCTTTCTCTTTCTCTCTCTACAAAATATCTGATTTTTAATTTGATTTTTCTCTCTCCTCAAAACGAGCTCATTTCCTTATATCATACACTGATCGGCCTGGCCGATCGTCTCGATCGGCCTGGACGATCAGACCAATTCTGGTCGTCCTGGCCGATACTCCAGGGCGATGATCAGGACGATTTTAGGAACAGTGCAGATCGTCCTGGACGATCTCAATATCGTCCTGGACGATTCTGTCCAGAATTTGCTCCAAAAATCAGCTGTTTTCAATGCACTGATCGGCCTGGACGATCCAAACTTCATCCTGGCCGATTCTGGGAGGAAAATCCAAATCTGAGAGGAACAGTAAGGGAACGAGATATTACACAACATCCCTCCCAAAAAATACAAATAGGTCCTCATTCTTCACATAAGATGAATGAGAAGAAAGAAGAAAATTTGAGAGCTATCTAGCCATCGACAAAAGTCAAATCTCTTCTCGACCACTGACTGTCACTATATTTCCTCGCATTCATTGGCAACCGCCGGATTTCTTCCCTACCACTAACTGTTGTTGGGCTTTCACCTATAAGTTGGCTACTACTTGATCTCACTATGAGAAAACACAAGATTACCGTCGGAGCTTCCGGCGGATTTACATCCGTCGGTAATCACGGCGTTGCTATTGGCGTAATGTACGCCGAAATAATAACGGTGTTTTTTCCGGCGTATTCATCGTCGAAAAAATTCTGACGCAGTATACGCCGATTTTGACGTCGAAATTTACAAGCATATCAACCGAAGCGACGTAATTTACGCCGGAAAATGCCGACGGATTTACTGGTGGATTAAACGTCGATCAATTTAAACTCAATGAATCAGTGCCGACGTACAATACACCGGAAAATTTTTTGGCGACTAATACGCCGGAAAGTCTACCGGCAAAAGCCCTATTTCCGAACCAGAGACCGTCTAGCTATTCATTTCCTTCCGTTGTATGCTCAAAATCTCCGCTCGGCTTCGTCGCCCCACCGTAGACCGGCTCTGCCAAGGCTTCCGGACTTGCACGAGAGGTCGCCAACGATCACCGCCTCCGTCGCCGGCGAAAGGAAAAAGTTTTCGAAAAAATCCACCGTGAGTATCGAAATTTTTTTCTTAATGTAAATTTTCATAGAATGATAAGGAGTTTTGTTTTAAAGGTTGGAGTAGATTCGCCGGTGTGAAGACCGTTCAACCTAATTTTCTGAAGTTCGTCGCCTCAATTGCCGATTTCGTCCATTATAAGATTTTACTTATTGTAATTTTTATTAGACATTTGCAAGAGGATGTGCCTTGATGTTTGCTTTTGCTTATGATATTGTTCATGTTGATAAACATAAAGTGAGAGGGAGAGCAAGTTTTTGAGATCGAAGAAGAGGGAGAGAAAGTGTGTGAGAACCAAAGAGTTTTGAGTATCATTTAAAGGTACTGAGATTGTAATTGTTTCCTATATTACAATTTGAAAATCGTTTGGTTGTTCAAATTATGGTTTGAACCTTTCAAATGTGTTTCGAGTTTTTGATTTGGACCCATTTGGACTCAGATTGGGATGAATTTGGTGTCGTTGGGTTGATCTTTTTGAAATGTTCAGTTTGACTATAAGTTCGATAAAGTCGAAGTTCAAATGGTCATGAATTTGATTTCAGAAGTTTCCAACTTGATTTTTCCTCGATATTCATGCCCGGTCATGTTTAATTTTTGATACAACAACAACAACATCAAGCATTTGTCCCACTACGTGGGGTCGGCTACATGAATCCTTTTTCGCCATTGTGTCCGATTAAAAGTTAAATTCTCATTTAAATCTAATAGACAAAGATCATTTCTAATAATTTCTAACCAAGTCTTTTTAGGTCTACCTCTACCTTTCTTAACATAAGTCAAATCTAATACATCAACTTTCCGTCAGTTCATCGGATGGCCTCGATCCGTTCAATGTGACCAAACCATCTAAGGCGACTCCCTCTAAGGGTCAAGCCACTCATCCACCAAACCATCCTCATCTCTGCAACACTTACCTTAGTATTATGCTTCCCTCTTAATGGCCAACACAAGTAAGAAAACAATATTAAGCTTCACAGCCAGTTTATATGAGTCCTTACATAGTCAACAGATAACTGCCCTTCAAGCAGAGCTAGAACAAGTAAGGAAATCACAAGCTGATTGATAAGTTCAGTTGCAAGCACAGATATAGATGCAGATGCATGAGCAATTCAATCAGTTGTTGGATGAAATGCGCAAAATGAGGGAGCAGTTGAGTGGAAAAGAAGCAGCTCCAGTTAAGGATGAGTTCACGGATTCAGAGTAGTTTAGTTTTTTCAATGTCGTATGAACTTGTATAAGTTTTTGAATACTTTGTATTAATGAACAATCTATGATGTTTTTTAATATTGGCTGATGTTAATGAACAATTTGTAATATTTATATTTAAGTTTTTAAGTATTTGTTGAAGTTCTTGAAATCTATGCTGAGTAGATCTATGTTGTAGAACTATTTTATATATATATATATATATATATATATATATATATTTGCAGGTGTGAAAATCTGATTGCTGGCTGTGAAGGATTTTTTTTTGTTTCTAATACAGGTTTCCAGTGGAATTTACATCGGTAGTTCGCCAGAAACGACGATACTGTTGCAAATCTATTTTTTATGTCTTATGTTTTGATGATTGACAAACACTGCTTTTCTTGGACAGCTTGTTGCTTCTAACTTTTCAGGAATCGACGATCGGACAATCAAAAAGAAGCCAAGTTCAGGAATGCGTAGGTTTAGGGTTGAGTCAGTCTGTACTTTTGTTTTTTACTTTTTGAGTCCTCTTGTAATAGTCAAAAAGACTGATGCTTTGTAACCCTTCACACACACACTTGAGAGAATTAGAAATTCTGTTTTTACTCATATCGGCCAGGCCGATATCTTTGATCGGCCTGGACGATCGGCTTAAAACAGAAAGTCTAATTAAGGATTCTTGATTAAGGCAGCCAACGTTAACCGATCGTCCTGGACGATACGTGTATCGGCCAGGACGATAAGCTCAAAACAGAAAGAAGTAGCCGCCATAGACAAGTATGGTATAGCATATCTTTAAATTATCGGCCAGGACGATCCTCGTATCGGCCTGGACGATATTAACAAATTATGCCATAATTATTCAGGAAATCAAGGAAGTAATTAAGGATGATTGATACGATCATATCGTCCTGGACGATCGCAGAATCGGCCCGGACGATCTAGTCAAAAACCTTAAGTTACTTCAGGACGATCAATATCGGCCAGTCCATATTCAGGGCTATTGTCAGGACGATTTTCGTCTGATTTGAACTGATCGGCCAGGACGATCGTGAGATCGGCCTGGACGATCAAGCTAATTTTCAATCGTCCAATCTTGCATCCAGGGCTATGCTCTGGCTGATCTTCATTGATTTGTACTGATCGGCCAGGCCGATGTCCAGATCGGCCTGGACGATAAAGTCGGCAACTTGCAATTAATGAGCTCCTTTGAAGCTCTTCTATTTAAGAGCTCTTGTTCAACGTTTTTAAAAACCTTTGGCTGCTGCCTTGACCTAAGAAGACCTTGAGGAGAGAAAGAGAGAGAGAAGAGAGAGAGAGGATCTTGTGAGGGGGAGCTTGTGAGGGGTTTCACAAGGGTTGCTTCAAGGATCTCTCTGCGTCGTCTTCGTCTAGAGTTTCTCGTCCGTGGAAGGGTCGGTAGAGGTAAGGAGTTGTGCTTTTGGTTCTGGTTCTCTGCCAGCTTCAGGAGGAAGCAAAAGGAGATAGGTTCTCTGCCTTGCCGGGGTGGCAAAAAGGAGATTCTTGTGAGGGTTTCTCCACCTAGCCGTGGGGGCTAAAGGAGAGTCACTTTTTGTTTAGAATACTTGGAGGGTGCCTCCAAGGAGTGGACGTAGGTCGAGTCGACCGAACCACTATAAATCTCTGTGTTTCTTTTCTTGCTTCCGCACGTTTAATTCCGCATTATTTTCGTGGTGTGATTTGGTTTATGTAACTTTATTTCTTTGTTTAAAAAGAAGTTTTTAAAATACCAATTCACCCCCCCTCTTGGTTAGTTTGGGACTAAGTTCATAGGGCTTAACATCCCCATCGAACTTTCAAGTGGTATCAGAGCCCTCTTTTAAGTTCGATGGGGATGTTAAGCCCTTATGAACTTATTCCCAAAGCTAATTAAGAGAGAGGTGATTTGGAAAAGAAGAATCTTTTAAACAAAGACAAAAACCTAAACCAAAATCACCACAAAAAGTGCGGAAGAAAAATAAATGCGGAAGTGATAATAAGAAAAGAACACACCGGATTTATAGTGGTTCAGTCAAACCTTGACCTACGTCCACTCCTTGGAGGCACCCTCCAAGTATTGCACTAACACAAGTGTCTCTCCTTTAGCCCCCACAGCTAGGCAGAGAAGCCCTTACAAAATCACTTCCACCTCTCCCGGTGCGGCGGAGTTTCCGGGTCCTTTGACACCAAAGAGACTTCTTCTTTGGTGAACTTACCTCGAGACAAGCCTTGAATCTGATGGTACTAAGGTGCGAGTTCGCCGGAGCAACCGTGTGGAACCCCCTCCACACTCCCTTGAGTTCTCTTTACCTAACTTAGTATTAGTGGCATAGTTTTCTTTTCTAATCAAAAGTCTATCTCAAAATAAAAGATTGCTTATGAAACTAAGATTCTTTCTAAAGCTTGCTTAAGCAAATCTATCTTATAGTTACAATGATTAAAAGTTTTTTTGTCACCTCATGATCCCTCGTTACTCTTGTCTTCAATTATTAATCCTGCTTGTGGTAATTCTTCCCTATGTTAGAGAGAGAGCTCCTATTCTCTAATATCTGAGAAGATATATTCACAACTAAGTTTTTTAAAAGAGTCTAAAAGGGAATCTAGCTTGCAAAAATAAAAAAAATTTGGCCAATGATGCCAACAAAAGAAGCGCAAAGACGCCAAAAAAAAAATTAAAAAATCTATAAAAGGATGCGCAAAGCGCCACAACATTGACAAGAGGCATAAAATGAGCCCACTCAAAAGCAAGCTATTCTCTCTTTTTATATCTTTTAGAACTTAGAAGTTTTGATTCTCAAAGGCTCGATCTCGATTATCATTCGATTGTGACAAATCTACCTCATTGTTTTATGGAGATATTTTCCTTATGCCAAGTGGTGGGTAGATTCTTTTTCTCATATCCAATTAATTATTTGAGTTAGGTTATTGATTTCAAAAGACGATTCTACCCTAAGACAACGTTTTTGGCTAAGGGTAAACCATGAACGGATATTCTCCTATTCTATGGATTAAATGAGATTGGTAACACATTAACTCACAAATTTTTAAAACAATCACATGGAATACTATATCATTGATATGCTCAAAAAAAAAAAAAAAAAAAAATAAGGGGAAATTTCTTTTACTATGCTTTCATGTACCCTCCTTTTTGATATGTCAAAAGGGGGAGAAGTTTATGAGGTTATTTTTTCATGATTGTGATTAAATCCCTTTAACATGTTTTGTCATCATCAAAAAGGGGGAGATTGTTGCAAATCTATTTTTCATGTCTTATGTTTTGATGATTGACAAACACTGCTTTTCTTGGACAGCTTGTTGCTTCTAACTTTTCAGGAATCGACGATCGGACAATCAAAAAGAAGCCAAGTTCAGGAATGCGTAGGTTTAGGGTTGAGTCAGTCTGTACTTTTGTTTTTTACTTTTTGATTCCTCTTGTAATAGTCAAAAAGACTGATGCTTTGTAACCCTTCACACACACACTTTAGAGAATTAGAAATTCTGTTTTTACTCATATCGGCCAGGCCGATATCTTTGATCGGCCTGGACGATCGGCTTAAAACAGAAAGTCTAATTAAGGATTCTTGATTAAGGCAGCCAACGTTAACCGATCGTCCTGGACGATACGTGTATCGGCCAGAACGATAAGCTCAAAACAGAAAGAAGTAGCCGCCATAGACAAGTATGGTATAGCATATCTTTAAATTATCGGCCAGGACGATCCTCGTATCGGCCTGGACGATATTAACAAATTATGCCATAATTGTTCAGGAAATCAAGGAAGTAATTAAGGATGATTGATACGATCATATCGTCCTGGACGATCGCAGGATCGGCCCGGACGATCTAGTCAAAAACCTTAAGTTACTTCAGGACGATCAATATCGGCCAGTCCATATTCAGGGCTATTGTCAGGACGATTTTCGTCTGATTTGAACTGATCGGCCAGGACGATCGTGAGATCGGCCTGGACAATCAAGCTAATTTTCAATCGTCCAATCTTGCATCCAGGGCTATGCTCTGGCCGATCTTCATTGATTTGTACTGATCGGCCAGGCCGATGTCCAGATCGGCCTGGACGATAAAGTCGGCAACTTGCAATTAATGAGCTCCTTTGAAGCTCTTCTATTTAAGAGCTCTTGTTCAACGTTTTTAAAAACCTTTGGCTGCTGCCTTGACCTAAGAAGACCTTGAGGAGAGAAAGAGAGAGAGAAGAGAGAGAGAGGATCTTGTGAGGGGGAGCTTGTGAGGGGTTTCACAAGGGTTGCTTCAAGGATCTCTCTGCGTCGTCTTCGTCTAGAGTTTCTCGTCCGTGGAAGGGTCGGTAGAGGTAAGGAGTTGTGCTTTTGGTTCTGGTTCTCTGCCAGCTTCAGGAGGAAGCAAAAGGAGATAGGTTCTCTACCTTGCCGGGGTGGCAAAAAGGAGATTCTTGTGAGGGTTTCTCCACCTAGCCGTGGGGGCTAAAGGAGAGTCACTTTTTGTTTAGTGCAATACTTGGAGGGTGCCTCCAAGGAGTGGACGTAGGTCGAGTCGACCGAACCACTATAAATCTCTGTGTTTCTTTTCTTGCTTCCGCACGTTTAATTCCGCATTATTTTCGTGGTGTGATTTGGTTTATGTAACTTTATTTCTTTGTTTAAAAAGAAGTTTTTAAAATACCAATTCACCCCCCCTCTTGGTTAGTTTGAGACTAAGTTCATAGGGCTTAACATCCCCATCGAACTTTCAGATACAACTAATTATTTGGTTATTTTCGGCAACCTATAGCCGGCGGTATTTCCGACGGATAAAGCGATGGTACTAATTCGAAGCTTTTGTTACGGCAAACGTTGCGACGTTTTGTCCGCCAGTATTCGATATTTCCGATGGATAGGTACGCAGCAAATTCCGGCGTATGTAACGTCGGAATAATGTAACTAAAAACAACGTTATTTCTGCAAAATTTTTCACCGATAATGTGCCGGAGAGTACGCCAGAACAATTTTCGTCATAATATTTACGTCGGAAAGCTTTTTTCGACGCACTCAAAATAGGCGTATGAAAATTCACTAGAAATGCGACAGAAACGCTAACTTTCCATCATATTTTCCATGTTACCAGCGAATTTGGTCTGCTGGTATTACCGGGTTTTCCTGTAGTGTCTATTCATGACTACCCACCATCGTTGAACTTTCACCTATTCATTGAATGTCGTCGGATTTCTTCTCGACCATCGACCTTCTCCGAATCTCTGCATGCTCATTGGCCATCACAGGATTTCTTCCCGATCATCGACCATCGCCAAATTTTCGCCCATTCGTTCGACATCACCATATCTCCAATCGTTGTTAGACATCAATAAAAAATTCTTCTGACTGTTGCCATCAAATTTCCAACATTTGTCATTCAATCGAGCTCAAGAATATACATCCAAAGTTTTGCAAGACCTTCATGTGGGTCTCCGAAAGGATTCCGCTCGTGTGGTTCGAATGCAAAGGGTACGATCACACTATCCCGTAGGACAAAATGGTCGTAGGCCTTTACACTCGGCACAAGCAGGCCGATGGAAGAGCAGATGGAGTTATAGATACGATTAGCCATGGAGGATAGCGGCTTTCACCTACCAACCTCGATGGATAATAATATCTATAACCCTAAATTCACGAGATTTCCCCCATTCGATACATCAGCTCGAATGAGGTTTATTTGATTGTGGGGATCGGTTTCCTACGGGCGCAAGCCCCCGTAGTTAATTACATCTTAGACCTCGATCTAAGAAGACTCTCGATTAAGGACGTTAGATTATCTCCTCTAAAGTGAGTTTAGTGCAAGGGATTTCTAGGTTTTCCTAATCAAAGGGGAATGTCCCAATTTGGCTCGATCAATCATACAGGGTTCAGTCAACATCCGGCAGGCTAAGAGAAGCAGAAACTAGAGAAAAAAAGAAGAGAGGCAAAGCATCTCAAGCAAGCATGAGAGGAATAGGGAAGTGGCGTCATCTGTGTGACGCAGATGGGTAGGATTTATAGCCTCTGGAAAAAGTAGAGAACTAACCCACCAATAAGGTGTGTAGAGGTACACTCGTACCACTCACCTTTAGATCTTAAATCTATAAGAGGTGTAATATCGTACATACGACGTTAACGCCTACGACCTAACTAATGCAGTCTGGACTTATTCCTTGCCTGAAAAAGGAGGCCAGCTAAAATCCTAAGCACAACCAATCGCCCTATATGTATGCAAGATGGGAAGGCTCTATCCTAAGGATTCAAGGATTAATAGTTCAGAAGACTTAAATCAACGACTCTACAATATGCAGACGAATAGACCTATCGTTGTATGATGCATGAAAAAGATGCATAAATAAGAAATGTCCTTAGGTCCACTAATGCAATGCATGCATGTAAGGTGCATTGTGGAGAAAAGTGTGTAAGAACAGATGCGTGCATGACATCCAGAGTACAGAAAAAATAAATAAACACACCCTAAGGGTATCCTTCAGGCAAGATACCCGCACAGAAAATCATCATAGCAATGCCCACTTCGTGTGGGAAAACAGCGATGCCCAATGGCACAAGTAGGTGGCCTACTCTACAGGCCTAAATGACCCTAATGGTCTCTAAGGCTCACAGAAAGAAAGAAAAAAAAAGGGGGGAGGGGTATCGTACCCAAAACCGGAAAAGGCCAAAGTCCTAGCAGAAAAAAAACAACGATGCCCACTTCGTGTGGGAAAACAACGATGCCAACCGGCATAATAGGTGGCCTACTCTACAGGCCTAAATGACCCTAATGGTCTCTAGGGCTCACAGAAGGGGGCAAGCTTTGACCTATAGGGCCAAAGCTTCGTTAGTGAACTACCCTATGGCTGGCTACCTACACATGCTAGAATACCTATTAACAATTTGTGTGTGGAGTGTAACAGTTTTGATATATAATTAAAAGAAAATTGCTTTACAAGTTGCAGAGATCATACCTGATTGTGGCGCTGCCACTTACAAGCTTATAAGCAAATACTCCCCGATTGTGGCGCGGCCACTCAAAAGCCTCAAGCTAGCAAATTACCCCAATGTACCTCGCAAGACAAGTGAAAGAAAAATACAAAAAATGAGCGTAGATGCCATTCAAAAAATAAATGCATGTAAGTAAGAATGTAACAAACAGGAAATCTAATAGTAATAATTATAAAGCATGTGTATGTAGTAAATACTAAATAACGAAAGAAAATGTCAGCCTAACCTAGGGCTAGAAGTTGCATCCTAACCAAACAAGTCTAAGGTGTGTGTAGGCTGTGCAGTTTTGGATAGATCCTATGTAGGATGATTTAGTTAGAATTGTTTGTATTTGATTTGTTAAAGGGCAAAAGAGAGATTTTAATTGAAGTTTAAATCTTAATACTTTAAGATTGATTTTAGAGATTTTATTTTAGGATTTGATTGATTATCACCTTTGTTTCACACCGAGGCCGTGAGGTTTATTTCACCCTCCTTGGGGCTAACTTAATAGCCTCGTAGGCCTGGGTTACCCAGTGGTAATCAACTTTGTTTGATTATTGTAGTTTGTTATTAAAAGAAAAGAAAAGGGTGAATTAAATTATTTATTAATCAAGTTTGAATTATGCCAATTAGAAAAAATTAATTTTTAGGTTTTGACGCTCCATTAGATTCATTCGTGGCGTTGTGCCACCAGGCTCGAGGAACCAGCCTCCTTAGGACACTTAGCCCCGCAGCCCGGAGTAGTCCATCCAATAAACTTCACTTTTGGAGCGGGTTGTTGTATATTAAAGGATTTGTTGATTACTTTTTAGAATATTGTTCTAAGTTTGATCTTTAAGAATTTATTATCCTAATTAGTTTAGTTTGTAATTTAATCTCCTAATATAATCTACATCTTTTAGGTTTTAGATTGGTTATGAATCAATTATTAAGTTAGTTAGGATTAATTTAGGTTTATGTTTTAGATTTGAAGTTTAATAATTATAAATGTTAATAATAATTTGATTAAGAATTAAGAATTTTTAACACATTTTAAGAGTTATGTTATAAATGGTTGGTTGATTATTAGTGGATTAAAGAAAGAAAAGGCTAAACCCAGGAAGACATGTCGCTAAGTTTAGTTTTGATGTCTCTACCCTACTGGGAGCATGCATCCTAAGTCTATGTTTTCTAAGACCCGGTCCTTAATTTTTGTCCTTATGTGTCACTAAAGTTGTAGGGATAAAAGGAGGTTTTGTTTTCTAACCCTTAGGATTCTCGTACATGTGTCACTAGGTTTAGAAATTTATAGCAAAGCAGTAAAAAGAAAAGAATGAAAAATTACAAATAAAAGGGATGTAGGCATTGTTGTTATTGGATACACTTCGTAGAAGTCAAGTGCATCCTAAAGCAACATTAACAATGCCCTTTGCTGTCCCCACTCCAAATGAGGCACTTGATACGAATCCAACTCTACTAACCGACACATTCTAAACAAATCCTATATCAACTAAGGGGATATGCATTCTCAACTCTAAATCCAAAATAAGAGTCTCTTTGTTTTGTATTTTTTCTCAAAATTATGTGTTTCTTCTTTTAGAAACTCACACTAAAGGGATCTAATTCAAATAATTAAGAACTATCTTTCTTCCCAAAAGGACACTAGAGACCTTCCTACCTAAAGCTCTCTAATACTTCAAACTCCAAAATTCATCCTATAGATCTCAAAAAGACTTACAAGAACTTCCAAATGGACTACTACTAAATCCCCCCAGAAGTTATCTACTAAAATATCTTTTCTTTTGTTTTTAACACTTGTCTTCTAACAAATTAGTAAGGATTAACAACAAGACAACTTGCATACTAAACACTACCTTATTCTCCAAAACTACTAAGGGATCTTACTACACTAAGCGGATTCCCAAACTAGAAATCTCAAAAGATTCTAGGAAAATCTCTAAATTGAATGCCACACCAAATTTTACACAAACTATCTACTAAAACTTTCTTTTGGTTTTGACTCAAAACCCTACAAAAATCTTCTTCCAAAATCTCTTTTTGACACAAAAATTCTACCCAACTACCCACAAATCAAGTGCCTCTCCGTTTTATTTGGAGTGGGGTATAAAACATAAAGCTTTCCAACGAGGAAGCTTTATAAGACTCCTCATTGTAAAGCATTCTTGAAATCCAAATCATTCGATCTCTCAACATAAAACAATTCGTAAAATACAATTCATAAAATTCGTCAAAAAGCTTTCAAACCATAACAGTAAATGCTCATAAACATTTCCAATAGAAAATAGCTTATAGTTCCTCTCTTTCTAAAGACAACTCATAAAACCTTTCAATATAAAGCCATTGGTAAATCCTTCCAATCATGAAGCAAATCACAAAATATCCTTAATATAAAACAAAACATAAGACTCTCCAACATAAGATCGCTCGCATAAATAAAAGAAAAGGTTGCATGCAATTGACATTAACCCTAATCATTTCATTAGTATGCAAAGAAACTATAAAATCAATGAAGATTGTAGAAAATTCGTCAAAGAGAAAGCTCATTTCAAGCACATTTTAATGTCATTTAATTTAGAGCAAAAAATTATACATCTCATGTGTCAAAATGAATATCAATTCTTTTCAACAAAAGTTTTGAAAGATAGCATATGTAAAGACTACAAAGAGGCAAAGATCGACATATTATTATACGTATAGTTCAAGTAGCAAGATACTCACCCAAATAGATGAATTATTCCAAATACCCTCCACTTTGTTGCCTTATATAAAACAATGCATAAAGATATCTAATGCAATATGGATTCAAAGAAGAAAGTCTCCCAACATTTTACTTCTTCTCTTTTTGGAGCAAATAAAAGATCCAACAACAAGTATTGAACAAAAGAGACATGATTCATGAAGGAATGACCTTCAACTCCATACATATTTCATCAAATAACCAATTTTATTTTCAGATTTTTATCTTTAATGTAGAAAAACAACTACAACCCTTCTTTGGACATTTCATCAAATGGCCAGCTTGCAATACTTGGGCAAAGAAGAATGTAAAACCAGAGATCTGGCATGAATTACATCTATTCTATACTTCATAATGAAACAAGAACCAACTCAAAATAATTATGACATGATTCTTAACAAAAACGTATAGGCTGTTGCTCTTAAGTATGCAAATAACATTGGAGTATGTTTGTAAACTTAAACTCTTCCAAGCATGAACATGGCTAAATCCTTGCGTGGCATTTGAGAAATAAGAAAAATGAATATGAACATAAAAGAGTCACTCAATGACCACAAAAGAAAACTAGAGATCATCATTGCCTCATGCTTTCTCAGATTTTGTATCTCACATGAAGATCGAACTGCAAACAATGTAGAGTAAGCCATGCATTTCAAGAAAATCTCCCATCTAAAATTTTATATCTGACATTTGTGAAATGGATTGCATACAAATAGAAAAAAATAAATCATGGAGATTTCAATCATATTGACAAGAACAACCTAATCCAAACTTATCACAATTTACAGCTTCATTTCTTTTGACTGAATGAGGGTAACTATGAGAAATGAAATAGGTGCAGTCTTCATTAATCTTTCCCTACCAAACTTGCACCAGAGAGAGAAAGAAGGGGTGCAGTTATCAAATCAAGAAAATCAACCATAGACAAAACTTAAGCAATTAACCCAAAGAAAATTTCTCATATTTTTTTTTTTAGAAATCCTGAAACTTGAACCTTCAACCTCTTGGATTATCACAAATTCTCATAGAACACATCATAAAGGATAAATATCTTTATTAAGGGCAAGATGACTAGAGCTGTGATGCCATATGAACCATAAAATTCCCATTCAATTTCCAATTTTACCCAAAGCAAACTTGCATAAATACAACTTGTCTTCAATCCAACTTTAAGCCACATACAAGCGAGAGAAAGAAAAGAAGCTCAATTCATCAACAAAGCTTCAAATCCTTCCCAAAGCTCAAAGAAAATTATTCAATATAAATCATGTGACCTTGTATCGAATCGAATCAACTTCCCAAATTGATTGCATGAGCATATGAAGCTTTCCAATAAATCACCACCTTCTAGTTATATGATATTACATATTTCAAGAAAATTTGCAAACATGCAGCTAGGAGAATACTAAAAAAAAAACACAACAATTCATACACTAGGCCATCCTTTCAACGCCATGAAATTCATAAGCTCACAACAATGTTTTTGCTAAAAGCAACATCCCATATCATAAGAATGAACTCAAATCTAAGTAAAGTAAGGCATATAACATTAAAATCCAACCCAAGAGATATAGTAATGACAACAAATATTCTTAAAGAAGAGACTCATCACATGGATCTTTCCTTGCAACCATGAAACAAACCATTTATCATTTCTAAGAATTTTTTTTTTTAAACTAATATGCCGGCACCAAAAAGGAACGTTCTAATGACTACAGCCAAATCAAGACTTCTCACATCACATAAAAAGTTAATTTCGACATGGGTACTTAGTGTTTCCAAGCATGTAATCTCTCATACCATATAAGGGGAAGATGCTTCAAATGTAGTGAAAGTAAGAGATGGAAGAAAATAGGCATATACTTAAAAGAAAACTCAAATGGCCTCGCAATCTCTCGAATGAGATAGCCAATGCCTACAAAACACTTTGTACCACTATAAGTTATGAGTTACGACCAAAAGAGAACCCCAACTTCAACAAAAACATCACAACCTTCCTCTAGTGGCATTTGCACAAACACTTAGTAGATTGGCATGTTCATGAAATCACATAAAAGAAGCTAGCGTAGAGACTTAATTTGCACACCTAGTAGATTGGCATCCTCTAAGTAGTATACACAAAAACTTCAGGATACACATCGCAAATCACTTCAACAAGAAGTCATGGAAGCAAACTCATAGAAAGAAAAAAAAAACAAAAAGAAATAGAAAGAATTTTCTTCTCAGATTTTTGCCAAGAAACCCAACACCATTACTCTTTTTTTATCATAAAGGCAATGGAATCAAGTAGATTCAGCAAAAGGAAATCAGAGAAAGAAGAAGAAGAAGAAGAATAAGGAGAAATACTCATCTTGCAAGGAAGAAGAGTTCGGGCAGCTTCAGATCCGAGCGGCTTCAGATCTGGTTCAGGCGTGCAAAGCCGAGAGCAGGGGTTCGGGTGGCTGCCGTCGGGATCGGTCTTCCCTGGCTCACGCGAGGGAGGGAGAGGGAACTGGAGACCCTCGGTCTCCTTGCTCTGGACGGACCCGAGAGAGAGAGAGAGAGAGAGATCCGGAGAGGGAGTTTTTGGAACCGAGAGAGTGAGGCAGAGCGGGGAGATTTCGGTCGGCTGGGGATTCTTCCGAACGAGAGAGAGAGTCCGGGGGTTTCGGCCTTGGAAGAGAGGGCGACCGAGAGAGGGAGCTCGGGTGTGAGAGCGGGAGAGAGAAGGGGGCGAGTTCCAATCCCTAGCTGAAGGCTTCCCCGAGCCTTCTAAACATCTCTCCCGACGTTCTGCCTTGCTCCAAACACGAAAACACCCCCTGTCCGCTGAAATCCCGCTAACGAGAGTCTGTCTCGTTCTAAAACAGGTGTATCACGCGACTAGGGACGGGACAACGGCAGGATCAAGCTCTCAATGCAATCAAAACTGTGGGATCACATTTTCCTGATCTAGCAAATAGATTCAAATGGTTTTGAAAGTTGAAGGGGTTTTGGCAGGATTAAATATAGCTGAATCAGGCCAAATTCGGCTAAGACCGTGCTAGACTCGAATCCGAATTTGACTCAATTCGAGTCAGCTTGGGTTCGAGCCGGCTCAAAGAATTTAATCGTACGAATTGAATTTAAAATTGACATCAATTTTAAATATCAAGTCTAATTTAAATCAATTCGGATCAATTCGAGTTTGAATTGGGCTTGACGAGGACCAATCAAACCGATTGAAGGTGCTCAAAAATGCTTGAGCGAAAATCGAGGTCAACAAATGGACCCCCAACAGGTGCGGCGAACAACAAGTGAACCGTACGTGTTGGCGTTGACCTCCCTAATTCCAGGAAGATACAACTCTAGGGTCAACTAACGGAACAAGATCACCAATAAGAGAGCACCAAAGAAAGCGGCTCAACTATCTGCCCAACCAAAGTGGCAGAAAAGGAGAAGAGAAGTCTCATGTTCACATGAGAAGAATTGAAACAAGCTCACAAAGAACCAGATGGAATTCAACGATCATCCAAAGCACATGTTTAATATGATGCGAGGAGAAGGGAATTCAACAATCATCTGAAAATCATATCAAATATAAAAGTGATAATCAAAGGAGAACAATAAGGATGAAGAATCAATGGTAAAGAAATCATCTATCTGCCTGACCACATCGCAATGGCAGAGTAGAAGCAGGGATTCCATGCTCGCAAGAATATGAAACAAGATAATATCAAAAGAGCTAAGGCGAACACAAAAGTCCACAAGAAACACTCAACTATCACTGACGCATATGCCAGAGTGATAAGAAGAGGAAAAGAGAACACACTCGCTCGGCCATAGGCCCCGAAACAGCGAGGTCCCTACCCGACCATAGGTCTGTCGGTAGAAGAACAGTCACCCGACCATAGGTCTGTCGGTGAAAAGAAGAAGTGCACTCGCTCGGCCATAGGCCCCGAAACAGCGAGATTCCTACCCGACCATAAGTCTGTCGGTAGAAGAAAGGTCACCCGACCATCGGTCTGGCGGTGAAGAGAAACAGAAGTACACTCGCTCGGCCATAGGCCCCGAAACAGCGGGGTTCCTACCCGACCATAGGTCTGTCGGTAGAAGAAAGGTCACCCGACCATCGGTCTGGCGGTGAAAAAGAAAAGAAACAGTCTCGCTCGGCCATAGGCCCCGAAACAGCGAGGTTTCTACCCGACCATAGGTCTGTCGGTAGAAGAACAGTCACCCGACCATAGGTCTGCCGGTGAAAAGGAAAAGAAACACCCTTGCTCGGCCATAGGCCCCGAAACAGCAAGGTTCCTACCCGACCATAGGTCTGTCGGTAGAAGAAAGGTCACCCGACCATAGGTCTGGCGGTGAAGAGAAACAGAAGTATACTCACTCGGCCATAGGCCCCGAAACAGCGAGGTTTCTACCCGACCATAGGTCTGTCGGTAGAAGAAAGGTCACCCGACCATCGGTCTGGCGGTGAAAAAGAAAAGAAACAGTCTCGCTCGGCCATAGGCCCCGAAACAGCGAGGTTTCTACCCGACCATAGGTCTGTCGGTAGAAGAACAGTCACCCGACCATAGGTCTGCCGGTGAAAAGGAAAAGAAACACCCTTGCTCGGCCATAGGCCCCGAAACAGCAAGGTTCCTACCCGACCATAGGTCTGTCGGTAGAAGAAAGGTCGCCCGACCATAGGTCTGGCGGTGAAGAGAAACAGAAGTACACTCACTCGGCCATAGGCCCCGAAACAGCGAGGTTTCTACCCGACCATAGGTCTGTCAGTAGAAGAACAGTCACCCGACCATAGGTCTGCCGGTGAAAAAGAGAAGAAGCATTCTCGCTCGGCCATAGGCCCCGAAACAGCGAGGTTCCTACCCGACCATAGGTCTGTCGGTAGAAGAACAGTCACCCGACCATAGGTCTGTCGGTAGAAGAACAATCACCCGACCAGAGGTCTGTCGGTGAAGAGGAAAAGAAGCATCCTCGCTCGGCCATAGGCCCCGAAACAGCGAGGTTCCTACCCGACCATAGGTCTGTCGGTAGAAGAAAGGTCACCCGACCATCGGTCTGGCGGGGAAGAGAAACAGAAGTACACTCGCTCGGCCATAGGCCCCGAAACAGCGAGGTTTCTACCCGACCATAGGTCTGTCGGTAGAAGAAAGGTCACCTGACCATCGGTCTGGCGGTGAAGAGAAACAGAAGTACACTCGCTCGGCCATAGGCCCCGAAACAGCGAGATTCCTACCCGACCATAGGTCTGTCGGTAGAGGAACAGTCACCCGACCATAGGTCTGTCGGTGAAGAGGAAAGCACCCTCGCTCGGCCATAGGCCCCGAAACAGCAAGGTTCCTACCCGACCATAGGTCTGTCGGTAAGATAAAGCGAAAACTCAACAACCCCCTAACCGGTAAAAAGGAAACAGGGGGAATGAAGAGGTGGTGAAGTGTACCCCCCAGGGACTCTGTCGGGTAACCAACCAAAAGCCCGATGTCCACCCGACCATAAGTCTGTCGATGGAACAAAACGGGAAGCTCAACATCTATCCAGCCATAGGTCTGGCGATAGAATGAAGAGGAAAGATCCACCTTTGCTCGGCCATAGGCCCCGAAACAGCAAAGTCTCTACCCGACCATAGGTCTGTCGATAGAATAAAGGTAAGCTCAACAATCACCGGACCATTCAATCGGTGAAAGGAAGGAAATGAAACACCTCCGCTCGGCCATAGGCCCCGAAACAGCGAAGTCTCTACCCGACCATAGGTCTGTCAGTAGAACAAAGCGAAAACTCAATAATCCCCCAACGCACACGTGCGCGGTGATGTGAGAAACACGAATAGGTAAGTAATTCATCATCTAAGAAATCTCAAGCTTATATCTTAGTTACCACATGGTAGAGGACAAATCGTCGTGGCCATGAGTAATTAAAATACAAGTGAAATTTTCTTAGGTAAACTGAAATCATATATAACATGGAGTAATCAGCTGATGTACGTCTCTCTCAAAAGGAGGAACATACAAACAGCCAAGTAGAAAGAATAACACCATATCAAAGGAAAGAGCGGCAGAAGTGACAAGGAGACACACTTGCCACTAAGAACCACAATCATATTAAGGATCAATGATCATTAAAAGAAATCACAGTGGTAACACCCATACTAACTGTTGGGACCCTGTGAGAGGTACAAACAACATTTTATGCATCCAAAGAGACTGCTCTTGCAGCTAAGAACAAAATCTCCATGGGAAATTATGTCACCAAAGGAGGTAGTGGATTGACTTTCTACTAGAAGATCAAAAATCCACTAAGAAATGATGTTAACATCTAAAGTAAGATGTACCACATCATGAGTAAGAGAGAACAACATCTCATTATAAGTGAATAATCATGGTAAAAGAAATGAGTATATAGTCATCTCCTAATCAATCATCAAAATGCTTTAAGGAGAGACAGAAAAGAATTTGGAGAGACTTTGGGCTCTTTGAGTGTAGAACCGGGTTCCTCTTGTGATAAGGGCAACCGATTATACTCAACTGAGAGCTTCCCTCTCTTTTAACATCATATTCCATTTGTTTTTATATCATATTCACAGTTATAGATTAAGTATTTTCCACACTGTCGAAAATAACACACGGTAGAGGGAATGTTTACCATATCCATGAGTTACCCCTAGTATGAAATATCTTTTAATAACTGGAACATCAAAAGAGGAATATATTGTTGGCTTTGATAACCCAGGTCATATTCATCACATGAATGAAACTGGGGAGAAAGAAAGATTATAAACAGGATTTGTAAAGAAATGAGACATTGACTTTGGTGACCCAGGCCACATTCAACTCATATGAATGAACTGGAGAGCACAAGGATCACAACAAAATTTGTAAAAAAAAAGTTCATATAGTGACAATGGATCAACATCACTACATGTGACTAGTATAGATCAAGAATGGACCCAGTATCACATTCCATAGAGATTTGAATTAGTAGTTTTGGTATCCCAGACCATACTTGAAGGTGACAAGTGAAACTGAGGAAAGTCAACCCTCAAAGGGGACTGAAGAGAAAGATTTCATGCCACAACACCAGAGAGATTGGTGGGCATGAATGCAAGTACAAACACCCCTACGGCGTATTTACATACAACTACTAAGGATAATCTCATACTTTGCATGACGAATATCACGTGGTAGAGGACAAATCGTCGTGGCCACGGACTGTCAAAAAGTAGAAGAGATCCTTTGAAGTTATATCCATACAGAGGGACATGTACCAGTGACAAGAGAAGAATAACTATCGTATCACAACTGATAGGAGAATTAAACTTATATAGGGACATTGGATCAACATCGCCATACCCGACTAATACGGGTAGACATGGACCCAGTATCACCTATAGAAAGTGGGCTAAAATTATAGATATTAGATCACAAACACACCACACCTGATTAACCTAGGTGGGTATGGACCCAGTACCACCTATAGAAAATAGATTTGAATTAGGGACATTGGATCGACATAACTACACCTGATTAACACAGGTTGGTATGGACCCAGTATCACCTAAAGAAAGTAGATTTGAATTAGGGATATTGAATCAACATAACCATACCTGACTAACTAAGGTGGGTATGGACCCAGTATCGCCTAAAGAAAGTAGATTTGAATTAGGGATATTGGATCAACATAACCACACCTGACTAACACAGGTTGGCATGGACCCAGTATCACCTAAAAAAAGTATATTTGAATTAGGGACATTGGATCAACATAACCACACCTGACTAACACAGGTGGGTATGGACCCAGTATCACCTATAGAAAGTAGATTTGAAATTATTGGTTTTGGTATCCCAGACCACGCTTGGGGTGACAAGCGAAACTGGGTAAAAGAACAACTCTCGAATCATGACTGATAGAAGAAAGAAATTTAAATAGGGATAGTGGATCAACATCTCCATACCTGACTAGCGTAGGTGGGCATGGACCTAGTATCACCTCTAGAAATGGAGGTTTGACTTATTGGTTTTGGTATCCCAGACCACGCTTTAGGTGACAAGCGAAACTGGGTAGAACAATCTTTCACAAAGGAGGAACAAAATCAAGGGTTTTGTGTTAGCACCAATATGATTGGTGTACACAAATACAAGGACAAGAATCTCTACAACATCTTAGCGTATCCCCTTTAAGGATAACCTTGTACTCTTCAAAGCGAACATCGTGTGGTAGAGGACAAATCGTCGTGGCCACACAGACTGCCAAAAAGTAAAAAGAATCCTTTCAAGGAATACAAATATAAAGGGATACTTATAGGAGGTAGGAAGGTTCGCTAGTCTGTAGCGAACAACATACATTAGTGGAAGGAGTGTCATAAGATTTTTGACGGGAAATCCTCGACTCTAATTCCACATATCTGATGGGGAATAGGTTGCTTGCTAGTAGTCTGACGTCAGAAGTCTCCTTCCTCATCTGAACTACTATCAACAACGAATCCACCCTTAGGTATCAAGTACCTACAAAAGGTAGGAAGGTGCCGGGGTCTACTCGACGATCTCAGAGTGAGAGAGTCGAGTGAACACAAAACCCGACAGAAAGAAGAGAATTTGATAAGGTATGAAATAGGCTAAAAGGCCAGAAGGAAAGGGACCAAAGCTAGGAGAAACCTAGCCAAGAAGGGAACTTAACTAAGAAAAGGACCCTATCTAAGAATAGGACGAACCTAATCTAAAGAGCACCAAGCCCAGAGTGCACACAAGAGAGGATAATATAACATCCGAAGATGGAGAGAGAAACCTGTCCCACCGTGGTCGCCAAAAATCTGTGGGTCTCCGAAAGGATTCCGCTCGTGTGGTTCGAATGCAAAGGGTACGATCACACTATCCCGTAGGACAAAATGGTCGTAGGCCTTTACACTCGGCACAAGCAGGCCGATGGAAGAGCAGATGGAGTTATAGATACGATTAGCCATGGAGGATAGCGGCTTTCACCTACCAACCTCGATGGATAATAATATCTATAACCCTAAATTCACGAGATTTCCCCCATTCGATACATCAGCTCGAATGAGGTTTATTTGATTGTGGGGATCGGTTTCCTACGGGCGCAAGCCCCCGTAGTTAATTACATCTTAGACCTCGATCTAAGAAGACTCTCGATTAAGGACGTTAGATTATCTCCTCTAAAGTGAGTTTAGTGCAAGGGATTTCTAGGTTTTCCTAATCAAAGGGGAATGTCCCAATTTGGCTCGATCAATCATACAGGGTTCAGTCAACATCCGGCAGGCTAAGAGAAGCAGAAACTAGAGAAAAAAAGAAGAGAGGCAAAGCATCTCAAGCAAGCATGAGAGGAATAGGGAAGTGGCGTCATCTGTGTGACGCAGATGGGTAGGATTTATAGCCTCTGGAAAAAGTAGAGAACTAACCCACCAATAAGGTGTGTAGAGGTACACTCGTACCACTCACCTTTAGATCTTAAATCTATAAGAAGTGTAATATCGTACATACGACGTTAACGCCTACGACCTAACTAATGCAGTCTGGACTTATTCCTTGCCTGAAAAAGGAGGCCAGCTAAAATCCTAAGCACAACCAATCGCCCTATATGTATGCAAGATGGGAAGGCTCTATCCTAAGGATTCAAGGATTAATAGTTCAGAAGACTTAAATCAACGACTCTACAATATGCAGACGAATAGACCTATCGTTGTATGATGCATGAAAAAGATGCATAAATAAGAAATGTCCTTAGGTCCACTAATGCAATGCATGCATGTAAGGTGCATTGTGGAGAAAAGTGTGTAAGAACAGATGCGTGCATGACATCCAGAGTACAGAAAAAATAAATAAACACACCCTAAGGGTATCCTTCAGGCAAGATACCCGCACAGAAAATCATCATAGCAATGCCCACTTCGTGTGGGAAAACAGCGATGCCCAATGGCACAAGTAGGTGGCCTACTCTACAGGCCTAAATGACCCTAATGGTCTCTAAGGCTCACAGAAAGAAAGAAAAAAAAAGGGGGGAGGGGTATCGTACCCAAAACCGGAAAAGGCCAAAGTCCTAGCAGAAAAAAAACAACGATGCCCACTTCGTGTGGGAAAACAACGATGCCAACCGGCATAATAGGTGGCCTACTCTACAGGCCTAAATGACCCTAATGGTCTCTAGGGCTCACAGAAGGGGGCAAGCTTTGACCTATAGGGCCAAAGCTTCGTTAGTGAACTACCCTATGGCTGGCTACCTACACATGCTAGAATACCTATTAACAATTTGTGTGTGGAGTGTAACAGTTTTGATATATAATTAAAAGAAAATTGCTTTACAAGTTGCAGAGATCATACCTGATTGTGGCGCTGCCACTTACAAGCTTATAAGCAAATACTCCCCGATTGTGGCGCGGCCACTCAAAAGCCTCAAGCTAGCAAATTACCCCAATGTACCTCGCAAGACAAGTGAAAGAAAAATACAAAAAATGAGCGTAGATGCCATTCAAAAAATAAATGCATGTAAGTAAGAATGTAACAAACAGGAAATCTAATAGTAATAATTATAAAGCATGTGTATGTAGTAAATACTAAATAACGAAAGAAAATGTCAGCCTAACCTAGGGCTAGAAGTTGCATCCTAACCAAACAAGTCTAAGGTGTGTGTAGGCTGTGCAGTTTTGGATAGATCCTATGTAGGATGATTTAGTTAGAATTGTTTGTATTTGATTTGTTAAAGGGCAAAAGAGAGATTTTAATTGAAGTTTAAATCTTAATACTTTAAGATTGATTTTAGAGATTTTATTTTAGGATTTGATTGATTATCACCTTTGTTTCACACCGAGGCCGTGAGGTTTATTTCACCCTCCTTGGGGCTAACTTAATAGCCTCGTAGGCCTGGGTTACCCAGTGGTAATCAACTTTGTTTGATTATTGTAGTTTGTTATTAAAAGAAAAGAAAAGGGTGAATTAAATTATTTATTAATCAAGTTTGAATTATGCCAATTAGAAAAAATTAATTTTTAGGTTTTGACGCTCCATTAGATTCATTCGTGGCGTTGTGCCACCAGGCTCGAGGAACCAGCCTCCTTAGGACACTTAGCCCCGCAGCCCGGAGTAGTCCATCCAATAAACTTCACTTTTGGAGCGGGTTGTTGTATATTAAAGGATTTGTTGATTACTTTTTAGAATATTGTTCTAAGTTTGATCTTTAAGAATTTATTATCCTAATTAGTTTAGTTTGTAATTTAATCTCCTAATATAATCTACATCTTTTAGGTTTTAGATTGGTTATGAATCAATTATTAAGTTAGTTAGGATTAATTTAGGTTTATGTTTTAGATTTGAAGTTTAATAATTATAAATGTTAATAATAATTTGATTAAGAATTAAGAATTTTTAACACATTTTAAGAGTTATGTTATAAATGGTTGGTTGATTATTAGTGGATTAAAGAAAGAAAAGGCTAAACCCAGGAAGACATGTCGCTAAGTTTAGTTTTGATGTCTCTACCCTACTGGGAGCATGCATCCTAAGTCTATGTTTTCTAAGACCCGGTCCTTAATTTTTGTCCTTATGTGTCACTAAAGTTGTAGGGATAAAAGGAGGTTTTGTTTTCTAACCCTTAGGATTCTCGTACATGTGTCACTAGGTTTAGAAATTTATAGCAAAGCAGTAAAAAGAAAAGAATGAAAAATTACAAATAAAAGGGATGTAGGCATTGTTGTTATTGGATACACTTCGTAGAAGTCAAGTGCATCCTAAAGCAACATTAACAATGCCCTTTGCTGTCCCCACTCCAAATGAGGCACTTGATACGAATCCAACTCTACTAACCGACACATTCTAAACAAATCCTATATCAACTAAGGGGATATGCATTCTCAACTCTAAATCCAAAATAAGAGTCTCTTTGTTTTGTATTTTTTCTCAAAATTATGTGTTTCTTCTTTTAGAAACTCACACTAAAGGGATCTAATTCAAATAATTAAGAACTATCTTTCTTCCCAAAAGGACACTAGAGACCTTCCTACCTAAAGCTCTCTAATACTTCAAACTCCAAAATTCATCCTATAGATCTCAAAAAGACTTACAAGAACTTCCAAATGGACTACTACTAAATCCCCCCAGAAGTTATCTACTAAAATATCTTTTCTTTTGTTTTTAACACTTGTCTTCTAACAAATTAGTAAGGATTAACAACAAGACAACTTGCATACTAAACACTACCTTATTCTCCAAAACTACTAAGGGATCTTACTACACTAAGCGGATTCCCAAACTAGAAGTCTCAAAAGATTCTAGGAAAATCTCTAAATTGAATGCCACACCAAATTTTACACAAACTATCTACTAAAACTTTCTTTTGGTTTTGACTCAAAACCCTACAAAAATCTTCTTCCAAAATCTCTTTTTGACACAAAAATTCTACCCAACTACCACAAATCAAGTGCCTCTCCGTTTTATTTGGAGTGGGGTATAAAACATAAAGCTTTCCAACGAGGAAGCTTTATAAGACTCCTCATTGTAAAGCATTCTTGAAATCCAAATCATTCGATCTCTCAACATAAAACAATTCGTAAAATACAATTCATAAAATTCGTCAAAAAGCTTTCAAACCATAACAGTAAATGCTCATAAACATTTCCAATAGAAAATAGCTTATAGTTCCTCTCTTTCTAAAGACAACTCATAAAACCTTTCAATATAAAGCCATTGGTAAATCCTTCCAATCATGAAGCAAATCACAAAATATCCTTAATATAAAACAAAACATAAGACTCTCCAACATAAGATCGCTCGCATAAATAAAAGAAAAGGTTGCATGCAATTGACATTAACCCTAATCATTTCATTAGTATGCAAAGAAACTATAAAATCAATGAAGATTGTAGAAAATTCGTCAAAGAGAAAGCTCATTTCAAGCACATTTTAATGTCATTTAATTTAGAGCAAAAAATTATACATCTCATGTGTCAAAATGAATATCAATTCTTTTCAACAAAAGTTTTGAAAGATAGCATATGTAAAGACTACAAAGAGGCAAAGATCGACATATTATTATACGTATAGTTCAAGTAGCAAGATACTCACCCAAATAGATGAATTATTCCAAATACCCTCCACTTTGTTGCCTTATATAAAACAATGCATAAAGATATCTAATGCAATATGGATTCAAAGAAGAAAGTCTCCCAACATTTTACTTCTTCTCTTTTTGGAGCAAATAAAAGATCCAACAACAAGTATTGAACAAAAGAGACATGATTCATGAAGGAATGACCTTCAACTCCATACATATTTCATCAAATAACCAATTTTATTTTCAGATTTTTATCTTTAATGTAGAAAAACAACTACAACCCTTCTTTGGACATTTCATCAAATGGCCAGCTTGCAATACTTGGGCAAAGAAGAATGTAAAACCAGAGATCTGGCATGAATTACATCTATTCTATACTTCATAATGAAACAAGAACCAACTCAAAATAATTATGACATGATTCTTAACAAAAACGTATAGGCTGTTGCTCTTAAGTATGCAAATAACATTGGAGTATGTTTGTAAACTTAAACTCTTCCAAGCATGAACATGGCTAAATCCTTGCGTGGCATTTGAGAAATAAGAAAAATGAATATGAACATAAAAGAGTCACTCAATGACCACAAAAGAAAACTAGAGATCATCATTGCCTCATGCTTTCTCAGATTTTGTATCTCACATGAAGATCGAACTGCAAACAATGTAGAGTAAGCCATGCATTTCAAGAAAATCTCCCATCTAAAATTTTATATCTGACATTTGTGAAATGGATTGCATACAAATAGAAAAAAATAAATCATGGAGATTTCAATCATATTGACAAGAACAACCTAATCCAAACTTATCACAATTTACAGCTTCATTTCTTTTGACTGAATGAGGGTAACTATGAGAAATGAAATAGGTGCAGTCTTCATTAATCTTTCCCTACCAAACTTGCACCAGAGAGAGAAAGAAGGGGTGCAGTTATCAAATCAAGAAAATCAACCATAGACAAAACTTAAGCAATTAACCCAAAGAAAATTTCTCATATTTTTTTTTTTAGAAATCCTGAAACTTGAACCTTCAACCTCTTGGATTATCACAAATTCTCATAGAACACATCATAAAGGATAAATATCTTTATTAAGGGCAAGATGACTAGAGCTGTGATGCCATATGAACCATAAAATTCCCATTCAATTTCCAATTTTACCCAAAGCAAACTTGCATAAATACAACTTGTCTTCAATCCAACTTTAAGCCACATACAAGCGAGAGAAAGAAAAGAAGCTCAATTCATCAACAAAGCTTCAAATCCTTCCCAAAGCTCAAAGAAAATTATTCAATATAAATCATGTGACCTTGTATCGAATCGAATCAACTTCCCAAATTGATTGCATGAGCATATGAAGCTTTCCAATAAATCACCACCTTCTAGTTATATGATATTACATATTTCAAGAAAATTTGCAAACATGCAGCTAGGAGAATACTAAAAAAAAAACACAACAATTCATACACTAGGCCATCCTTTCAACGCCATGAAATTCATAAGCTCACAACAATGTTTTTGCTAAAAGCAACATCCCATATCATAAGAATGAACTCAAATCTAAGTAAAGTAAGGCATATAACATTAAAATCCAACCCAAGAGATATAGTAATGACAACAAATATTCTTAAAGAAGAGACTCATCACATGGATCTTTCCTTGCAACCATGAAACAAACCATTTATCATTTCTAAGAATTTTTTTTTTTAAACTAATATGCCGGCACCAAAAAGGAACGTTCTAATGACTACAGCCAAATCAAGACTTCTCACATCACATAAAAAGTTAATTTCGACATGGGTACTTAGTGTTTCCAAGCATGTAATCTCTCATACCATATAAGGGGAAGATGCTTCAAATGTAGTGAAAGTAAGAGATGGAAGAAAATAGGCATATACTTAAAAGAAAACTCAAATGGCCTCGCAATCTCTCGAATGAGATAGCCAATGCCTACAAAACACTTTGTACCACTATAAGTTATGAGTTACGACCAAAAGAGAACCCCAACTTCAACAAAAACATCACAACCTTCCTCTAGTGGCATTTGCACAAACACTTAGTAGATTGGCATGTTCATGAAATCACATAAAAGAAGCTAGCGTAGAGACTTAATTTGCACACCTAGTAGATTGGCATCCTCTAAGTAGTATACACAAAAACTTCAGGATACACATCGCAAATCACTTCAACAAGAAGTCATGGAAGCAAACTCATAGAAAGAAAAAAAAAACAAAAAGAAATAGAAAGAATTTTCTTCTCAGATTTTTGCCAAGAAACCCAACACCATTACTCTTTTTTTATCATAAAGGCAATGGAATCAAGTAGATTCAGCAAAAGGAAATCAGAGAAAGAAGAAGAAGAAGAAGAATAAGGAGAAATACTCATCTTGCAAGGAAGAAGAGTTCGGGCAGCTTCAGATCCGAGCGGCTTCAGATCTGGTTCAGGCGTGCAAAGCCGAGAGCAGGGGTTCGGGTGGCTGCCGTCGGGATCGGTCTTCCCTGGCTCACGCGAGGGAGGGAGAGGGAACTGGAGACCCTCGGTCTCCTTGCTCTGGACGGACCCGAGAGAGAGAGAGAGAGAGAGATCCGGAGAGGGAGTTTTTGGAACCGAGAGAGTGAGGCAGAGCGGGGAGATTTCGGTCGGCTGGGGATTCTTCCGAACGAGAGAGAGAGTCCGGGGGTTTCGGCCTTGGAAGAGAGGGCGACCGAGAGAGGGAGCTCGGGTGTGAGAGCGGGAGAGAGAAGGGGGCGAGTTCCAATCCCTAGCTGAAGGCTTCCCCGAGCCTTCTAAACATCTCTCCCGACGTTCTGCCTTGCTCCAAACACGAAAACACCCCCTGTCCGCTGAAATCCCGCTAACGAGAGTCTGTCTCGTTCTAAAACAGGTGTATCACGCGACTAGGGACGGGACAACGGCAGGATCAAGCTCTCAATGCAATCAAAACTGTGGGATCACATTTTCCTGATCTAGCAAATAGATTCAAATGGTTTTGAAAGTTGAAGGGGTTTTGGCAGGATTAAATATAGCTGAATCAGGCCAAATTCGGCTAAGACCGTGCTAGACTCGAGTCCGAATTTGACTCAATTCGAGTCAGCTTGGGTTCGAGCCGGCTCAAAGAATTTAATCGTACGAATTGAATTTAAAATTGACATCAATTTTAAATATCAAGTCTAATTTAAATCAATTCGGATCAATTCGAGTTTGAATTGGGCTTGACGAGGACCAATCAAACCGATTGAAGGTGCTCAAAAATGCTTGAGCGAAAATCGAGGTCAACACTTCAAAATATTTTAGTTATATTGTCCTTGAGTTGAAGGGTGGATCGACTTTTGTAACTCATTCAAACAATAGTGGAATCATTTCTACTAGACGGGGTCCTATGATTTTTCACTTTTTATGATTTTCCACGCAAATTTTTTGATATTTCTCTATCATCTTAATTGTTTTTTTTTTTTTTTTTTTTTTTTTTTTTTTTTGTGCAAAATTTTCGTATATCACTAAGACGTTAAACCGTTTAGCTATACCACTATGATTTTCTCAACCTGCAACAATATCGTTGATATCAACACCAACACCATGTTGGATTTCTTGGTTTCTGGTCTCCCATCTTTAAAGAAGTAATACCAAACAAACAACACCCAATCTTTTTAAGATGGCTCCCATGCCACAAAGGTCTTCCAACTTTCATCACTAAGTACATTGATATATTCCTCTATTTTGAGGAAGGACATCTTTTATAACTAATGATAAATACTAGTGAAATTATTTCAATTAGTTTAGGCTCAATAATTTTGTCTTTTTCTAGATTTTTTTTCCAAAAAAAAAAAAACTAACATCTTTTAGAACTATTCTCTTATATATGTCCTATAATGTTAAACTATTTCATATTACCGCCACGAATATTCTGACATAGAGCGCTTCCTAATGTGTTTTCTATCCAAGCATGAGTATGTTTGGCTTCATATATACCTTAACTTAGTGAACAAGATCACCTTAAAGCTCCTCATACCCACACAACTACTTGTGTGCGAGCTTAGCTTTTTCTAGTGTGCTTAGACTGTAGGCGCAAACTAGAACCCTACATGGGGTCCTAGTTGGGTACCCATTGGGTACCCACGCTCTGCGCTGGCAGGCTTTGCCCACCCATGTCCACTTATAGTGTCTTTCAAGGTGTCATACCCACCCACACCCACCCACTTTCCACACTTCTTGAATGCAGTTTGCCACGGATTAATGGCCTTGAGATTTTTTGCCTCTTTCTCTGACGACAAACTTTTAAGCCACATATCAAAATTTATCGTGATCGCGACGCGGTTCAGTGCTGCTCACTGCGTAGTAAGGATTACTATAATATACTGCATGCATATGATGATTAATAATGTAAATCGATTTGTCCCTTGATGTTGAGTACACACCCGTACCCATCCACGAGGCCATGAGGCGTACTCATACCCACCCATGTCCATTGGGTATGGGTGGATATGGGTACCCAATGCAGGGCTCTAGCGCAAACACAGTATATTATCTAAAAATTAAATGATTTAAATTTAATATTAATTTTTAGGCGAATTTATGTAAAATTTAAAGTTTATTGAAACATTATTTATATTTTAAATCATATTCAAAATATTATTAATATTAATATTTAAATAAATATATTTTTTATGTATACATTTTAATGTAATTTAGATCTAAATAAACATAAAAATTATTAATTTAACTAGGTGAATAAATAAAAATTTTGTAATATACTAATGTGTACCCCAATTTTCATAAATATATACAAAATCGTCATAATAAAACCAGCAAACAGCTTGACAGAGCCTGATCAGCTCAGCATTATCATGGGGAATAACCAGTTTTCAGAGAGAATAACCAATCATCTTCTCGATTCAAAAGCTTAGTTGTCTTCTACTTGTATCAATCCTCCTTTATTACTAACTTATGCAATGTTCAGTCACAGTCATAAGCCATTAATGCAATGCAAGACCAGTCCAACGTTTGTCTATACTTATCATAACGCTATTCCAATGTCACCGCCTAGTCACTCCCCACACTACTCTACAGCACCCAGCCGAAAGCTGAAGCTCATTAAGCATTCATTAATTCAAGGCCATTAAAGCTCCAAGCGTGCAAACTACTGTTAATAATTTTGTGTGTAATTTTACTGTTAATCAATTGAGTTGTATTGTTATTTCGAATCTTAATTGATGGTCGTCGTTGTATAATTATCAAGACTTATGATCGATATAATTTATGGATGATATAGAATTGACTTGCTCGGATAACCCTAAAAAAAATGAGTTTCTCTCTATTTGTTTGTACAAGAATAATGCAATAGTAAAGAGAGATAACGTGAGAGACAAAAGAAAAATCTATACTAGAATTCTCAAATTTTATAGTGAATTTCTTAATGCGAAGGCTCCATAATTTTTTCCCAATTTATGTTAAATCCTGATATTTTTATCTCTGCTACATTTTTCACTTTTTTATTTGTGTTAAGTGGGTGGTTTAGTTCTCCAAGAACTCACAATAAATCCTGAATATTCCCTGCACAACTTTAAGTCAAACAACACCTTTTATCTCTCATTTCTGTTCAACTTCCCATAATTAAGCAGGAATATTCAACAGCAAAATTAAGAACTTCTTTCTAAAATACCATAAACTTCTACAGATAAAGTTGGTTCCACGATCTGTGTAAGAGTAGCATTCTTAGCTTTATTTCAAAGAATGCGTCTCTTACACAAACAACTTTGACTAGAAAGATAGAAGAACAAGGTGGTCTAGCTACAAGGAGAAGAAAAGAGAAAATGAGAGATAGGGAGAAAGAAATCGGACCGTTAACCCTCAATTCCCCTGCAGTGCAAGCTTCACTCTTTAGCTTTTCTCTATTTCAGTAGAAGAGCTGGGGAAATGAGCAGGCGATTGCAAAGCATGTAGGTTTCCTTTGCATGGATTCAAAGCTTGTTTCTGTGGCTCTTTGCTCCTGCAAAGAGTGGCTCCGCCTCTTCGCCGGCAGCTGTCGGCGGGATGCTTCCCCGAGATTTCCGGCGGGGATGGGGAAATGGGGAAAGGTTTCATTTTGGTGGAAGATAGATTGAGAAGGAAGGTAAACTAACAGACTTTGCGTGAGTGAGAAGTAGGTGTATAAAGAGGGGCAAATTATTAGGTCCCGGATTCGTCCGGACATTAATTTAGGCACGTCATATCATCAAAATATATCAGATCCCAGTGACTTGGCGCGTCTGAATTGGATATCTTCCACAAAAATTATATCCAATCAATTAGCATGCTTCATTTCTTTTGAGGAGTGGAAGGCTATTATGGACATTTCCCTTGGCGCATGTTTTTTTGTGAGGAATGGGTGGCGCACTTGCGCAGAATCCAAAGCCCGTTGGACTTTGGTTGCAATGTAAGAAATAATAGATCAGATTAAGAAAATTAAAATAAAATAATAAAAGAAGCGGAAAGGATAAGGAAGTGCCCGTTGAATGGTCGCCGAGCTGTTAAGAAAAGAAACATTTCTATAAACTTCTTTTAAGGGATTAAATTCAAAAAAGGTTAAATTTTTTATTATATTGAAGGTATATACTTCTTTTAAGGGATTAAATTAAAATTTAGTTTACACTATTTTAAGGTAATTTAATAATTATAAAATTTATTATGATATTTTTTTTTTTTTGACATTTAGGTCAATTAAGACTTCATTTGGGGCGGACTTTTTACTATTTTTATTTTTTTTTATTAGAAAATTGCTTTCAAAAGTAGTAAAAAAAGTCGTCTCAAGCGAAGTCTATCAAACTCATCATATAACATATGCAAGCTTTGAATTTAAAACATTTAGTTGGTAGTCAAAGCTCTCAACCAACCGATCAAGATGAGATTAGGAATGTCAAAAAATCGATTTATGGTCGGATTCAAGTCGAACTCGATATTGTCCCGCTGCTATTTGCCCGACCCTAACCTAACCTATTTTTGCAAACAAGTCGGAAATTGCAAACCAGCCTAACCCATTAGGTTTCCGGGTTGACCCGACCCAACTTGATTAGGTCAGACACTTGTGAGGGGCGAGGCCGCAAGGGAAGACCGACAAAGCATCCGCTGAGGTGCGACCACGCAACTGTGTAGGGCCTGCGGGCAACGTCGCAGCCAGTGGGCGATGCAAGACAGACGGGGTGTGCGACTCGAGATGGCCACGCAACGGGTCAAAACCGAGTTTTCGGTTTAACCTAAAGCCGACCCATAATTTGAATATTATTAAAATAATAGATCATAGTTGGGCGAGTCCGTAGTTGGAAGACGACTGTGGTTGGAAAAATCGTAGTCGGGTAGTCGAGTGACAGTGGTCGGAAGGACAATAGTTGGGCGATGGTGGTCGAAATGATCTTAGTCAAGTATTCGGGTGACGGTGGATAGAAAGACATTATTCATGTGACGGTTGTCAAAAGGATCGTAGTCGGGCGATGATGGTCAGACGGATCGTAGTCAAGCGATGGTGGTCGGAACGATCATCATTGGGTGACGATGGTCAAAAGGACCATCAATGGTTGTTAGATGGAGGTCTGATGACAATGGTCGGGGGGGGGGGGGAGATTCAACAACAAATTTGGCCTGGAGGCACGAATTTGTTGGAAGTGAAGACGGGGTGGAGCTTCAAAATTCTCTAAGCCTAAGAGCATTTTCTCTTCTTCCTCTACCCCCTCATGTGAAGAATGATGATTTATTTATAATTTTTTGGGAGTGACATGACTAATAAATATGGAGAAGATCAAGGATATGTTGGGAGAGTTTCATCATACAATTGGTATTAACTCCCTTGATCATGGAACGTTTATCAAGCATTCAAGTGCATTAGAGATGTCAGAATTGAGTGATATTGGGCTTATTGGATTTGCCTCGTTTATAAGCATGTCATATTTGAATATTATTTTATCTTTCAATTAATGCTATGTAGTTGTTAAGTAGGTTTTGGTCCTTGATTTTGGGTCATTTGGGCTCGGATTGGATCGAATTAGGTGTCGTTAGGTTCGGCTCCTTAAGATGTTCAATTTGAGAGTATGTTTGCTTAAATTAGAGTTCAGATGTTCCTAGATTTAATGTTTTAAGCTTCATACTCAAATTTGCATTGAGATTCGTGCCCCATCAAAGTAATTTTTTAGTGACATATCAAGTATATATACACCATTATAAATCAAGTAAATTCTAGTTAAAACTGATTTTAGGTCGACTCAAATTTAAATCATTTTGCACATGTCGGCATGACTTGAAATGATTTGATTTTGAGTCATATTCAACTCAAAATGACAATTTTAGGTTAAGCCAAGACGGTTCAAACTCGACCCTTTATCAGGTTTACTCCTAACCCCCAACACATGAATGGAGTTCATGATATGTCAAACTCTACTCCCAGTTGAGGGAGAGTAATGAATGGATATTTAAAAGGATAATTTCAAACCTCCTTATCAACTCAATATTCAAACCTTATTCACTATAACAGAATTATTAAAAAAAAATACATTTTCTTATATAAGCTTAATTAGGTTATTAATTTCATAAATTTACTCAATTAAAATTCATAAGTTATTAATATGATATTGAAAAGTTGAAATTACAATGTATTTTGTTAAATTGAACAATATGTTGCTATAATCAAATCTATTTACAGATAATATAAGAGAGCAACAAAAAAAAACATAATAAATTAAAATATCATTAATAATGAGATTTTATTATAATAATAAATATTACATGCAAAAATATTTTAGAAAATAATCATAACAACTTTAATTAATATTTATATTCTACTTAACCTCTTCACTTATGAATATTTGGCTTCATTTGGGACAGTATATTTCATTGCATTCAAAAAGATTTTGTACTAAAAATTTTATTTATACGCACCGTTAACTGTTTAGTTTGGTTGGTCGGTGAGTGCTAAATTCCCCACAAGCGGCAACACCTCTTAAGTGGGACCCAATCAAGTGTGAACTAGGAGGTTTCTGAGGTGAGTGTCTCTTCTATGTCTGACCAGAATTAGTCAAACCGTCAAGCGCCCTTTTAGTAGTTGCAGCGTGTGGATATTCTGTTCAAAAAAAAAATTCTACAACACTTTTAAAATTTCTTTTCTTTACATCAGCGTGAGTTTTTGATATGTTTTTTTTAAAACGGAACGGGTTAATTAGATTCTAAACAGGTCAATTTTTAGTCGGGCTTGAACCTGACTCATATATCCATTTTGACACCCCTGCGCTCGAGAAAGACAAATCTTGGCTCAAGAGCCATATGCTTCAGCTAAATTTGCATGTCCTTGTCATGCCTTAAAATTATTAATAGTATGCACCGCAAAGCTCGACAGTAATTTTAAATTTATTTTTTTATTACAATTTCGTAAAATTGTGAAAAATTGTCCCAAATAAAACCTAAAACAATCTTTGGCTCCGCAAATTTATTCAATTTTACTAAAGAAACAACGACAATATAATGATTAGTGGATAATTAGTAGAGAATTACAATATTCTATTGTTCATTCAAATAACATACTCGTTATTAAAATTCTCATGGCCTAACTGGAGGTTCGGATGCGAATTTTGTTTTGGCGATGGTGGCACAAACGGTGAATATCTTCGTTGTCCTCTCACTGCTACAGGAATCGCTTCAACCCCAACTCCATTCATAGCATCAAAGGAAGAAATTGTCTCTGTATAAGAGAAGAAAGCATGGAATTTTTATCAAAAATGCCTCTTCGCCTAAAGAAATATTCAAATGAACAGCAAAAAATTGAAATAATAAAAAAGAATTTATCAAATGTTCAACCTGGCTTGAACTGTAATTCTGCAATCGTCCTGGCTTGAATTGGAGAGGAAAACAGAGCCGAGAAAAGCAGAGCAACAATGGCCAAAGCCATGGCGTTGCGATGGCCAATATGGTTCTTCATGTTGCGAAGGCTTTGATGAATATTGAAAGAGAAAGTTGTTTTTTTTTTTTTTTTCTGAATTCAGATTTATACATCTATACAGTTAAAAATAGTAAATTACAGAACTGTTGAAGGCATAATTCTATTGCTAAAAATGGTATCAATGCGGCGAGAGAAATTATTCTGTGCAGAGGCCGGACGTAACTCTATGTCCCAAAGCCAATCAGGTGCATCCACGTCCATAGTACCGACTAGTATAGAGCTATATCGAGCCACGATATCGAACAAAAGGGTGAAGTGGCGCATTATGATTGGACTCCGGACAGCGTTCGACACAGAATAATTTTTCGGGAGCTTTCACTTGTTCAACCTTCACATTAAATGGAATGCCACTTCAGAAAACATTTTAAATTGAAAGTTATTCTCACCAAAGGATATATCAACTGCTTTTGAGGATATGTATTATTTGAATAAAATAAAAAAAAAATGAAACTTTATTAGTCTGATTCGATTGTTAAAGTATAGTTTTATTATTGGTTTTAATTTTGACTTTTTGTTTACTTTTTGTTATTTGTTTGTAAAACTGATTAAATAAAAATTTTGAAATGTGTTTATTTCAATTAATTTTAAATTAATAAAAAAAATTAAATAAACAAGTAAGATAAAGATGAATGTGAATATTATTTAGGATGATTTACATATTCAAAATATATAATTTATATATTAATCGAATAAATCTTATTTTTTACTCACATAATATTCAATTCTTTTAAATAGAATATAAAAATCACCTTCTTGTTCATTTTCCTAATTCTTTTTCCTTATTTTGGTGGCTCATTATGAGATATATTTATTATTAAAAATTTATGATACGAATATTCTTTTAATATAACATTTTAATTTGTATGTTTTACAAAAAATAAAAATATTGAATGGTATGATCTCTATCGCATATATAACACACCAACATCTAGCTTGAGCCACAAGTGGGTGTCAATCACAAGCACTAACAAAGATGAGGGATTTTCAAAAGCTCTATTGAATGCAGAGAAATATCTCTCAAAGCATTAACAAAGATGAGCGACTACTTTCTTAATTCTTCATATTTTAAATTGCAATCATAATTTTATTGGTTATAAATTTCTCGTTGCTTCAAAAAAAAAATTATACCTGAAAGTTATTTTGTCCAGTTGCTTTCAATTTCAAAAAATATATATTTTCCGCACAATAATTTTACAATCATCTTTATAAAAAATTATAACAGTTTCAAACAAATTCAATATATATGTACTCATGCTTCGTTTGGGATGGCTTTTTTATTACTTCTTAAAACGGAGTTTTAGTGCAAAAATTAAGATTTTATACTAAAACCCTTTTTTAAGAAAGAATAAAAAAAATGATCACAAACGAAATTAAGACTTGGAATGTCTCAAAAAGGATAAAATTTAGTACAAAATAAGCCTTGGATTAAGTAACATTAAGACACAGAGGACAAATATGTAAAAGCAATAATAGCAAATGTGCCCTGAATCATTGCAAATAATAAAAGATTTATTTGCAAGATATTGAGGGCAAACGTAAACACATAACGCGGCAATTTACGAAAATATTGGACACGATCTTCTCCAGAACTACAATTATAGCTTCAATCATCTAAAACATATGGGTAATTTTTTAATTTCTGCTTTTACTTAGAAAAAAAAAAAAAGAACGGTCAATCATGCCAGGGCATTTTAGGGTTGGGCCCAGCGGGGTTGTTATGATTAGTCTCCGGCGTTGGTGGCGGGAGCGCACCTTCTCTTGCTTCTCTTCTGAGTCCATTTGTAGCAACCAGGCCAACACTATCTGCAGGAATAATTTCATATTTGTAAAATTTATTCCATTATAGGAATATATATATATATATATATATATATATATATATATATATATATATATATATATATATATATATATATATATATATTTTTTTTTTTTTTTTTTTTTTTTTCCTTCTTAAGCAATGAGAAGAATTTTGGAGATTTACATGCTTAGAACTCAAAACTATCTTATTTAAATATTTAATACAATAATTTCACTACTTATATAATATTCAAAACTTAACAACATGAACAACAACAAGAAGAAAAAGATGCATTTATCGTGCTATGTGGGGTCAGCTACGTTAATCATTTTTCTCTATTATGTTCTACGAAGAATTAAATTCTCATTTAAATCTAATAAAAAAAGATTATTTTTACTATTTTCTAATCAAACCCTTTAAGCTACCTCTAACTCTCTTAATACAAATCAAATCTAATACATATGCTTTAACTATCATAAAAACATCGCATTAATAGTCTACATTACAATCTCAGGATTTTTTTAAGGAGCATGGTGGTTAATTTAAATTAGGAATATGAGCAGAGTATTAAAAAAAATAAACTACACAAACAGAATGCCGCATTCTAAAAATGCACCAAATAATTTTGTTCATTTAGAATACACCAAAACATTTAATGCATTCACCCCCATCAGCCAAACTAAATTCTAAAAATATTTTATCAATGCGCCAAATAGAATGGCGTATTCCACTGAATGTGTCAAACTGTTTGACTTATTTTAAATATTTCAAATGGTTTGGCGCATTCAATAAAATGCACCATTCTGTTTGGATAGTTTAATTCTTTTTAAAATTTTTTAATATTATGCCTTTAATCCTAATTTAAATTAAACAAAATACTCATTTAAAAAAAAACCCACAATCTTATAACCTCTTTTTTAATGTCGTTGGTCCTGCTGCTGCTCTTCAGGGCAACTCCAATGACTTCCTTCTCTCCAATCGAGCACTATTTTTGACGTCATTTGATCGGAGATGAACAGTGCGACAGTTCATCCGCCATTTTTTTTTAATTCGAAAATTAATTATTAATTTTAAAGATCGAAGTTTATAATTTTTTTATTATTAATTAAAATAATATATTAGAAATATCTTATTTTTTTAGAAATCTAATTTTTTTACATAATTAATTAATTTAAGTTACAATATTAAGATAAAATTCCCATACATAAAAGATTTTTAATTATAATAGATTTAATTCAAAATTTTGATAAATAATATTTATAATTAAAAATATATAAAATAAAATATGGGAAAGAATATACTAGGAATATTCTTTTTTTGATATACTAGGAATATTTGATGAATTATATATTTTGGAGTGAAAAATGAGTTTTTCGGTTGGAGATTGCTCTCACAAGCCACAGAGCAGAACCATGAGTCACTGTTGACAGCAACGACAAGATTGTTAACAGAGTTGTCGAGCAAGGGAAAAATCAAGGACGAAGACATGATTGAAATCTTTACGAGTAAAAAAACTGAAGAAATCCTACCAATTCCCTCTTGATCACACCTTAGATTGTGATCAAAGCTGAAGGGTATAATTTTATTATGAGAGATCATGGTATCCTTAGAGGCAGAGATTGTTAGCAATAAAAACTGAGCTACTGATCTTGAAAAACATCCATTTTTTCTACAAAAAAAGTCAAAAACTTCTAACAGATGTATTTTATGTTTCGTTTAAAAACATAACAGGAATTCAACATATGAAAATATATTTAATGAAAATTTCCCACCAAGCCTTAAAACAGAGCAGAAGTCTTGGGAAGAAAAATAGATCTAAGGAGAAACATCAAGAGTGGAGAGAGAGAGAGAAGAGTATAAAGAGAAAATAAGCTGCAAAATCATTTAATTCTAACCTGCGAACAGAGGATCTCCAGGAAATTTTCTTGATTCGATAGGGAAGATGAGAAGAAGAACGAGGAAAGTAACCATGATCTTCTTGCAAGAGGAAGAGGAAGAGGACGTGAAAGCCTTCATCTTAGAGTTTGCACTCTCTGGAATTTCAAAGTTGGGAGTTATACATTTAATTGATAATCAGAAAGGTGTTGACTTCATATTATTTCTAATTGGCAATCGAAGTTGAAATCAATGAATAATATAAACTTTTGAATCAATCTGTTCCTGATAATATATTCCTAGTATTACATAGTCATTCTGACCAATACAAACAAGAAGAGGAATTAATATACATTTCTCATCGGATTCTATCATGTGAATTCAACTCTGCATATTTTGTAAATATCTGATATAGATTGTCAAAATGTATGGGCTTATTTTAATTTTATTTTGTAATTAGTCATTGGCATATTGAAAGCATCCATGAATTTATTATTCAATCAATTTAATTTTTTCGAAATTATTAGAATGAAATTTGATCTTACTCTACCCTTACAATTTAACTTAGTTAGATAAGATTAAGGCTTCGTTTGGGACGGCTTTTTTACTGCTTTCTAAAACGGAGTTTTAATACAAATTTTTTTATTTTTTTATTAAAACTCCGTTTGAAATAGTTTTCTTAATGCTTTGCTTTTTAGACATGAATCATAATTCTATTTGGCTATTGATTTATTTCTGTTTTTAAAAAATTTCAATGTTAAAAAAAAAATACTTTTTATAACAACTTTGTTGGTATAGCGTTCATAATACACCAAGATTTTTAAGTGGAAAGCCCTAAAAAGGGGAAAAATCACTGTGTCTAGCCCAATTTGAATCAATCCACTGATGTTTGCATTTGATTAATATTACAAATGAGGCCCTTCCTTAGGGGGAAGGCCTTGGATCGACGCTGCCAATATACATTATATTTAATGCATTACATTATGGGAGTTGGAAGAATCAATGTTGACATGTTTGTTTGGTCAGCTGGATCATAGTCGGTGAGCGATGTACGTCAGAATGATTGTAGCAGGGCGATGGTAGTTGGAAAGACTATAGTCGAGCAACGGAGGTTGGAAAGATCATAGTCAGACGATGGTGGTCTGACAGATCGTAGTCGGCGAGGGGCGGAGATCAAAAAGACCTTAGCTGGTCGAAGGTGGTCGGAAGGACTGTAAATAATGGGCGACGTTGGTTAGAAAGACCATATCATGGCAACGAAGGTCCGAAGGACCGTAGTCGACAGGTTACGGTGGACAGAAAGATCGTTGACTGGCGACAGGGGTTGGAAGGATCATTTTATGGCTATGGATGTCATAAGGATCATAGTTGGCAGACGACGATGGTCAGAAAGACTGTTGTTTGTCGACGGAGGTCAGAAGGACCATAGTCGGTGAGCGACATTGGTCAGAAAGACTGTAGGCTGGTGATGATGATCAAAAGAACTGATGTCAATCAAGAGCCTGGTTTAAATCCGGGGTTATTTGATCCTCGAGCATAACTACGATGACAATTAGTGGTCGGGCATAAGTCAAGCAAAAGTCCGGCAACAATCGGTGGCAGTTTGGTAGTTGATGATGTGATTGGTGGCAAGAGAGATCTCAAATTTCTCTTCCTCTCCTTGCCTCTTTTTTTTTTTTTTTTTCTTCCTCCATTGCTCTCCCTTTCCCCAATGAAAACTGAGATGTTTATTTATAATTTTTTTAGAGGGGATGGGCAATAAATAAAGAGAAAATTAAGGGCATGTTTGGAGGGTTTTAAATAGACGCCCAATATCGACTCCTTTGATCATGTTCAATTTATCAAGTATTTGAGTAACTTAGTGAAATCATAATTTAGCGATCTTGGGCTCGTTAGATTCTTCTCTTAGAGCCACTCTATTTGACTATAAGCATGTCACATTTGAGAATCGTTTGGTCATTCAATTTATGGTGTGAGCTCTCCAATTGTGCTTCGGTCTTTTGATTTGGACCCATTCGAGCTCGGTTTGAGTCGAACTTGGTGTCGTTGGGTTCGTCTTTTTGAAAAGTTTAGTTCGGCTTTAAGTTTGCAGAAATCAGAGTTCAGATGTCCCCAAATTTAATTTTGAAAGTTTTCAATATGTATTTGCCTCGAGATTTGTGCTCGATCAAGATAATTTTTTATGATATATCTAGTAAAAAAATTAAAAAACTTCTCTAAGAAGCAAAAAGAAAGCCGTGTCAAACGAAACCTAACTCTTTTGAAATTAGATTGGTTTAAGAGATACAAAAAACTAAATTCAAGTTCATGCTTCGTTGGATGAATTTTTAGCATGCTGTTACATGTTACAGCATGAGTGAAAAAGAAAAATTGCATTATAACATTCTAATTTAATTTTTATCATTTGAATTTACTATTGCTCTTCTTTTGAAACAAATCCAAAAACTTAAAATCTATTATGATATTTTATTGTTCAGAGCATTCAGCACAAACTTCTTCTTCTTTTTTCCAGAATGAGCCACATCACAAGGAGAGCAGCTATTTTCTCCTTTTAACCTGATCAATTTTTTTGCTGAAAATCTATTTTACAGCAAAATCTTTCCAATTTTTTGTTCGAAATTTGTTTCAATCATAAAAAAAAGTTATAAACATTGTTGTGGACTGAGAAATTTATAGCAATAGAGTGAGAAGAATATATTTTTTTATTAAAAGATATAATTTATTCATAGAAGAAAAGAATTACGACACTAATTGGCCACCAGCCAATACGACAAAACAGCAAAAACATAAAAGGAAAGCCAAAACGAAACAAAAACAAGCAAAGGAGAATAAGATTAAAACAGACTCGAGAGAAGCCCCCTGCACCAACTCCGTGGCCAGCCATGAATCATCCATAGGTTAAAGATACTCAAAACCAACACAGCACAAAAACTGAAATTTTAGTGAGAGTAAAAATTTAATTATTTTTAAATTATTTAATGTTAGATTTAAATTCAAATTTATAATGTGTCTTAAGTCTTAACAAAATCTTTTGCAACGGGGCATTACACGAGATTTTGTTCAGAAAGAAAGAAAATAACTTTTTGCAAACAATTTCTGAAAAAAAAAAAAGGTGGGCAACAGAAAACCTCCTGCTTGTAATTGGAGAAATTATTTTGTGACCCTGTACAATGATACCAAGAAAAAAGAGACTGGCACATTCTAATTAGTCTCTAAAACTGTCCAAGATCCGCACAAAATAATTTTTCTTGTAAGTGACAGGCATCACTAGGGCTGCAAGCGAACCAAATGTTCGACAAGCTACTCGTTGTTCGGTTCGATTAAAGCTCATTTGTGATCGTTTAATTAACTAAACAAACAAACTTGAACAATATTTTAAATACTTGATTCTTAAATAAACAAACTTGAACACTAATGTGTTCGGCTCATTTATGTTCGCGAACAACATCATTTGAAGTTCATGAACAAGCTCGACATTAAGCTTGATAAGAAGCTGGATTCGTGTTCGATTTTGAACTCATGAATAGGCTCGATAAAAATAATTAATATTTGACTATAGAATTAAAAAATTATATAAATAATCATTGCCTTTGTTACATAAACAATTGCTTTTATTATAAATGTGTTTTTTCATAGATATGTTCATGAACATGTTTGTCTGATAGTTAAAAGAAATCGTTAAATATGTTCGCGAACAAGCTCGATAAGCACTAAACGAACGAACATGAACTGAACATGAACCGAACATGAACATTCATTAATTTAAATGAACCAAACATGAACACAAACAATAAAGCTCGAACAAACATGAATCAAACTTGAACAAGTTGATATTAAATGAACGCAAACATGAACACTCACATACTTGGCTCGGCTCGGTTCGTTTGCAGCCCTAGGCATCACATTTTATTCTCGGTGATAGAATTTAATCAGTTTGTTACAAGTCCCTGTGAATTTAAAAATAATAATAATAATAATAATTGACAGAATGTGTTCGGTATAAACTTTTTATTTATTGTGTTTATTTTGAGATGAATATAACAAAATTTTTAATTAACTGTTTGTATATTGCATTTCTCTGAAAGTTAATCTAAGGAATTAGGGTTCAATCTTAATCACTTCTTCTGTATAAGAAAATCGTGATTCTAAAATTTTCCATAAAACTTTTGAGTTTCTGGTTTTCATTGGAATCGTGATAATAAAAAAAAAAAGCTTTCCATGAACCTTTTGAGTTTCTGGTTTCCAATAAGCTGAAATCTGTGCTATTTGACATAAATGAGATATTTCATTTTCACTTTTCTATCTACAGCATTCACAAAGCACTGGAACAGGCATTTCAACATCCAACTAATCTAAAGGATTTGGCGAGCGTTGGCATTTGTGTTGATGATATACATCGGTCATGTACATAATGACTCAGGCGACACCGCAATAGAGTTTACAGGTGTTGATATTTGTGCTACGGCATGCAACAACCTTATAAGCAATATAAGGTGTCAATTTTGTTGGCAACATCTGTCGACTATGACTTATTATGATCGGAAGATCATAATCAGGTGATAGTAAATAGGAGATTATAGTCAGACAATGGTGGTTAGAAGATCATATTTACATGATGAAAGTCAGGAGACTATTGGTGAATGACGGTGGTCAAGAGATTATAATTACACGATGGTGATCGGAAGATTATAGTCAGGAAATAGTAGTTAGGAATTGATGATCAGGAGATCGTTGGTGGGCACTGTTGGCATAGAGACTATATTAGTAC